>VKOC01031542.1:0-11111 GCA_009364415.1 Spea multiplicata
CTTACTGTGTGTGTGTCTGAGTTTGTCTGTGTCTGAGTGTGTGTGTGTCTTATTGTGTGTGTCTGAGTGTGTGTGTGTCTTACTGTGTGTGTCTGAGTGTGTCTGTCTTAGCGTGTGTGTCTGAGTGTGTCTTACTGTATGTGTGTCTGAGTGTGTGTGTGTCTGAGTGTGTGTCTTACTGTGTGTGTCTTACTGTGTTCATAGCTTCCAAGTTAAAATTATTTTTTCTTACTCAAATTTCCTTGTTAAAATGGGGGTGCGTGTTATACGCCGATAAATACGGTATTTGGATTGGGGGTTTTATTTTATATAAAATGTTCTCTTTTATATTTTTTTAATCTCAATTTTTTGATATTTTTTTCTTTTGTGCCACATTTTCGACATCATTCTCTCTCTCTCTAATAATCGTCTAGGATTCCCGGCTCTATTCTTTCATTAAGTAGATTCGGTTTATATTTTTTAACGCGATCATTCTGATGTTTACTGTAAATAAATGGCTTTTTGGTAAAACGTTTGGCAATTTAGACCCATCATTCCACGCAAACGCAGCTCAGGCGATCTGCCGTTTTATTCTTTCGCGTGAAGGTTTAATCACATAAAAACAACCCACAAACTTTTAGCGCTTGTATGGCAACAACCTATCGGCGCCTCCTTTTTGATCACATGACAATTAAGGGTTCCCCGCAAAATATTATGCGATTAAAGAATTATTTCCAGGTAAGAGTTTAGATATTTAACAGTGACAGGATCGTGTTTATTGTGGGTTTGGACTCGTTTAATCGAGGGTTAAAAAAAAAAAGACGTTCTTGTCTGATGGGAGGGAATTTAACGAGTTTTAGAGTTTTTTTAAGGCATTCGTTGCCGCTTGGCTCGCTCAAAGTGCAAATCTTGTGAAAATATGTTGTAAGAAAATGTGACATTTCCGTAAAAAAAAAAGTCACAAATTGAATTTATATGTTCGCACATGCCTGTGAGTTACTATGGCGATGGGAGAAGTTTCGAAACCGTCTGTTTAGCGAAAACTCAACATCTATTTTAAGTGCATTGTTGTGACATGACCTCCTCGTCGCGTCGGAATATCTGTGACTTTTGCCGAGCAAAAACCTGCCTTTAAGAGAAGCTGCAGTTCCAGGGCGGCAGTGCAACGTACATTCCGTGGTCCTTTTTTTTATCCGCTTCATGGATTTTTGAGGCAGACCGCAGGAAAATGTACTAGGAGACACTCAGCTACTATAAGCTACACTCCAGTAGTCACTCAGCGGTCTTCTCTGCCCAGGGTCTCGCTGTCTTACCCAGCCCAACTTTTGATAGAAATGAATCCACGACATTAAGCTTGGATACTAAAGACCTGGAACGCGGCCCGGTTTATGTCATTGACAAACGAACGGAAAGATGCCGGGGCTGAAGGTGAAAAAATCATGTAGGAAAAAAAATGAAAATCCACCCAAATATTTTAGTTTTAGGTCAAATCGGTCAGTAGAAGCAGGAGGGATGAAATGAAAGGGGCTACAATGTAGCCGTGGGGTGGGAGAGACGTTGATGGTGTGGAGTTTCTCCCAAGGCCCAAGTCCCTTTGTTTTTGGTGAATGGGGCAGAAGAAATAGAAATAGATTTGGATGAATTATTTGGCTTGTTTTTGGCCCAATTCAGATGAAAATCAGGGTCATTTTTAATTTAGGAATGAAATTCATTGCCCGGTGCCCACATTCACTCTCTGATGCTCTCATTCGCCTTTACTCTCTATCTCTCTCGAAATGGTTCCCTACCTTCTCTGCCGACCACTTCCGCTTGTAGGACGGACGGAGAGAACGTCAGCGGATGCTCTGCCGGTTTGGCCGAAGCTCACGCCGGGTTATATCCGCGGAGATGCGGTCAAAGAAAGAAGACAGACGATAAAAGAGAAAGGATGAAAGAGAGAAGACAGAAGATGAAGAACAAGAAGATGTGGTGGCGGAAACATTTAGAGAGTGTGAGAGTGAGCCAGAATGAGCGTGTGAGAGCGTGAATGAAAAGGCCCATGAATTCCGGACAAAAATTCTGATTTTTCTTCTTTCTCTTTTAGGAGGTCAGAATGTTTGCTGGGTATGAGGGGATCGCAGGGTTCTACGGCCCTAAAAGCCCCGATAATGTGTATAGAAACAGCAGGAATGTGTATCTCTCTCTCTCTCTCTCTCATATATATAGTACTCTCTCTCACTCTCTATATGTATATATATATATATATATATATATATATATTTATTATTATATAATTTTTATATACTTGGTGATATATTATATATATATATATATAGTCAGAATCCCTGCCCTGATTGCTTGCTTTCTAGCACCACTTCTGTCCCTCTACCAGCCCGAATGACACTCCATTCCACCGGATTCCAGTGAAATTCCTTTCTTCTGCTCCGCTGAATGTTTTATCATTTGGGAAAATTCCGCCCCCCTACAATTTGCTGTAAAATAATGACTCTGTCATCAAAAATAAACTTGAAATGAATCAACGGAGCGTGAAAACTCAATCTATTTGTTGTGCGTCTTTTAACACATCAAGTCCCCTTTAATGATATTTACAATGAAAGCTATGCACTAAACACCTTATATTTTCTCCGCTGAGAAGATGCTGTATCCCGGCCTGCGGCTGTCCTCATCCGACTCCCTGCGAGGAGCGAGGAGCCGACGAATGCCCACAGTGCCCAAAACGGGTATACTGAACTATTTAACGTTTCATATCTGAACGAGTTTGAAATGTTAATACAACGTACTGGCGATTCCGCTAGGTGTTTTGTAAATGTCATTTTTATTTCTAACTTGTGATTTTACTAAATAAAGGAAAAAGTAAAAAAAAAAAAATAATAATAATAAAAACATTTTTAAAAAATAATAATAGTCTTTTATGTCGAATAGAAAAATATAGCTTTTTGAATAATGTTTATTTAGCTTATTCAGTAATATTGTCAAATATTGGGGAAAAATAACAGCTGCAGCTTGTCCGCCTCCATGGTCCAAACAATTCAACGGGGAAAATGCATATGGGGGGGAATTCTGCAGGATACCCCATGCATGTAAAATTTAAAGGCTATTATATGCATTAAAGTAGCAGCCCCTGCCTCAGTCAGGATTTCCTACAACTATAAAAGGACGAAGACAAACGGCATTTTATTCTGAGAGATGCTTCATTATTGTCATCGGCAAACGGGGCCCCTCCGGTGTTAATGAGCTTCCGGCGACCCATGCCGACAGATTATAACGATCTCTGTATCAGAACGGCGTATCTGCCGAGCATCGTCATTATCTCGCAGCTAAGCAGGAGCTTCCGGAAAGGCCGTCAGAGACAAATCCCATCTGGTGTCCCAGAAATAAAAAAAAAACATTTAAATAATACAAATTCCATCAATTCTGGAAATGTTGGCTCAACTTAATGGATGCAAAATCTTTAAAAAAAAAAATTGCCAATATAATAACATAGTAAAATCTCACTTTGGGCTGAAAAAAAAGATGCATGTCCACCAATTCAACCTACCGGACCGCACAACATATTATTGGACAGATTAACTGATTTTTTGGGCAATCTGGGTCTCTCAATGGGCCGGTTAAGAAGGATCTCCTCAACCAGTCCATCAACATTATGGACATATCTGGGACCCTTTGGCTCCGGCTACCTGGAGCCTACCTTGCGGGATGTGGCCAGGACTCCCCTCTGAGGTCAGTGTGTGGTCCCGCTGACATCATGGACAGTCCAACAGACATCAGTGGGCGTTGCTGCTGACTTGGTGGGCGTTTCTGGTGGCGTCGCAGGCAGTCACTGGGCGGTTCTGTCGACAAAAGTAGGCGTTCCTGCTGACATTGCAGGGCATGTTCCCATTTAAGGTGGAAATGGGCGGGGAGTGGGGCGTGTCCGGACCCGGAGAACAGGAGAAATGGCGCTTCTCCAGGAGTCTCCAGGAGTAACCGGGAGAGTTCCCAGGTATGATTATGGAACACCGTGCCAAGTTGGTGCAGCCTCCAATCCATAGCTTCCTTCTGCCTAGAGCCATATGTCTTAAAAAGGCGAGACGTTGGGATATGACATCATAATCCTCAAGGAACAGCGGCAGTGTCGTTGCCTTGGGATAGGCCTATGGCCTGATATAGTATGATGATGTCTACCAGAAAAGCAAAAAGAATTATCCCTAAAGCCCCATTAACTGATACTCGACTAGTACCTCCTTGACAGTAGTTATTATTCCTTAAGTGGATTTTACGGAAGGAATGACTTCACGTTCTAAATTCTAACTTTACACGGAATGTGCAGCGGGAAGGGAAATAATCCCTGATCGCCCCCAAAAACACATCAGATATTCATGAGTTCCAGACGACCCGACTGATTCCGGAGCTAAGTGACAAGAACACGCTGGCGATAATGAATCGTCCCCTGTAATGACATCCCTGACACCGCGAGCGATGGCTTCCCCCTCTGGGGTAAAGCATCGGGTAAAGGAGATAATAAACCAACTGACTCGTCTTCCAGGACCTCATTTCCCCGAGCGATTAGAAAACAAATCTACTTGTCTGGAAACCTTTTCTTTTCCACTCTGTTTTATTTGAAGATTTTATAGTTTGACTGTATTATATTTAGTGTGTATGCGTAGGGTTAATGTTCTCCTGCGGTGTGTTTGGTTGTTAGCGTCATTAAACGGACGGTAACAAGGACTATCGATCGCGCGGTATAAGGCCATATATCTGTGTGCCACGGGTCATACCGCCCAACAACTGAAATTTTAGGGATTAGGGATTTTTTTAGGGGTGGCATTTATTGCAATTGCACATTATTGGGGCTTTTAGGGCCGTAGAACCCTGCGATACCCTCATACCCACCAAACATCCTGGCCTCCTAGTAAAGAGGGGCAGCAGGGGAGGAAAGAGAGACTGGCCAAATTACACATGGACTTCCCACAAGGCTAAATGATCCAGATCTGACAATCCCAAACGTTCTTCCATTAGATTAACGGGAATTATCCTCCGTGTACCGGGAAGGGTTGGCCGGAGAAATGATGGAGTGTTCTATCGCTTTTTTCAATTTTCTTGTTTTTGAAAGAAACTGAGATTTTGTCCATTATTTAACATGAAATGGGTCAGAAATCCAGCGCGGGGTTAATTTTGTAAATGTCTATTGTAGCTGGAAACGGCTGATTTGTAATGGAATTTTTTTCATAGGCGTACAGAGACCCTTTATCACTCCCATCACTACCTATGTCCCAATGGCCTTTATCACTATCCTGCCCATCACTCTGTGTACCATTGGCCTTTAATCACTCCCCATCACTCCCTGGGTTCAACGGCCTTATCACTCCATCACTCCTGTGTTCCAAAAATGGGCCCCTTTAATCACTCCCATCACTCCTGTGTTCCAATGGCCCTTTATCACTCCCATCACTCCTGGGCTAATTGATGGTTAGAAACCCTTTTTGTAATTATGTTTTCCATGAAAACAGCTGGGTGACCCCAAACTTTTGAGACGTTTGCTGCAGCTGCACGGTTGAGATACGCACCTGACCCAGGATCGTCTTCAATCCATTACCGAATGGGTTTCTTTTTACCAAAGAGACGGTAAAGCCTCTTCTATAACTGCATGCGCGGGGTCGGGTATATAAAAGGCAGACGAAACAATCAGGAATGTTCGGAAGGCTAAATTTAAGTTCAGCGGCTGAGAACATTTCAGCGGAAGAGAAATGATTTCTATGAAAAGCACGTCTTGCTGTTTTTCCCAAAACCTTTAGAAACATGTTGTTTTTTGTTGTTTTTTTTTTTTTAAAAAAGAAAAGAGAAAATAGCTGTCCGACCCCGAGGAATAAAACGCATTAGAACTTTGCGGTAACTAAAGCACTAAAGGAAGTAAAGCGGTGATTACGCCACGAGGAAGAACGAGTTACCCTTGAAAGGTCCTGAAAAGCATGGAAGAAAGTAAAAAAGTAGTCTTTCCCCGGAGCTGGAGCTGGCTTTGGGAAGCGACCCGTGCGAAACAAGGTCGCCGCAGTACTTAAGAGCGATTCAGCTACCGGCAAACTGTATAATGGTCCTTTTTTTGTTGTTGTTGTTGTATTTTGACCAAAGATGTAAACTGGAAACCGGGGGGGAGGGGGGCATCGCGTGGGCTTCCGAAATACGCGCAGCTCGATAATGGAGAAGATGCCGTCCACAAAGAATGGAAAGGTTCAGAAATGACTCAGAGCTCAGACCGAAAAAAGGTTCCTTCGGGGGCAGCTGCTTTTAAAACTCTGTAATAGTTGATCGTTTGTAGACGTTTCCGGCTGGTGAAACTTTTTGAGAAGAGGGCAGAGGGCGAGTGTATGAACGACATCGGGGGGTTAGGGAAGGAATTGGGATGCAGAGGGGTGAAAGCGGAAAACGTTCTATTGTTTTATTGGATTCAGGAGCCTTGTGCTTCTCCTACTCATTATGCTTAAAATGAATTTAAACACGCATGGGATAGGCATACGGCTCCTGAATCTAAGACGAGACCAACGACTGATTAAGGTTTGGGTCTTTACAGCAGGAGAAACGGGCGACTAGACGGGGGCCGGATGGGGCCGATCTGCAGTCACATTCTATGCTCAACCCGCTCTCTATTACCCCTTCTCCGCGCTCTCTCTTATTCTTTAAATGCTTTGTTGGCCTCCATTGACAGCTGAGTCAAAGTGCTGCCACCTAGTGGTGAGAGGGAGGGTATTGCAGACACCCTTAGCCTTTCTTTCATATATAAATGATAATAACACAAAAATTATTACAAACCAGTATCCAAAATACTTCCAATTAAGGGAGAAAATATTGCAGACGGACAGGCGCAGTGCTTTTCTACCCACAAATACTGAAATCTATTTTCTTTGTGCTGTTGAATTGTGTTGCCATGTAAGCGCACAAGTGGGTAGTTAGGCGTGTTTTGTGTATAATTATTACAACTAACATGTAATGGATTTGAAATATTTTAGGTATTTTTATCATTTTGATATTTAAACGCACGGACATACTTTCCGGTATGAAAAATATATAAACTACATGTGAAGATTTCCATGAATCCTATAATATATTGTTTTGCTCACCCCTTTGGGGATCTGAAGCGTTAATAGCGTTTATAGTGTTAATGTTACTTGTATATTGTGGTTCAGTGTACACAGTGCTGCGCTTAAAGCATCCCACACAATGGGTCCGTTCACTGACGAAAGAATTGACTGTCGGCATTAAAGACTTCGAGGCCGCTGTCCGTGGTGCTGAAACGTACGACAGCAACCGGTTCCGGCTGTAAGAATAACGCATAAAAATAACAAAAGCTAAAATATACGATTATAAAAAATGACGGCATATGTAACGTTCCCCGTACTTTGTCACAATATAATATGATGGAATTGCCACGGGATGGGGCAATGGTCTTGTTGCTGCATCCTATAGGCGTCTTCTATACCTTACAGTGCTCAGGCCATGCTGCAGAGCTCAGACCTTCATCAGTCGTTGGTCTCGTCTTAGATTCAGGAGCCGTATGTCTGTCCCATGCATGTTTAATACCCTCACTGTATTACCCTCTACCACCTCTGCTGGGAGGCTGACCCACCCTCCCACCTTTGAATTCTGAGCTTTTTATGGGCGTTCAATTAATGAACCCACATAGATTTATCTTTTCTTTTAAAACAATCAGGTAAATAAAGCCCAACAATTGTAGGGATGTAAAACAAAAAAAACGCATGCAATAAATAGATCAGCGCATGGTGTTCTGAGAGGGGTCTCCGATTTTTGCTGAAAATGTGCATTTTATATGTTCCAACTACAAGCTTTTTCTGTGTCCTTTTTTCATTTTAGGACATGGTGTTGCCGTTTAATTCCATGGCAAAGCAATGCTATATAATAATACACATATGCGATTAGAATAATGTATTGTTTTATATAGCGCCTCCACATTCCGTAGCGCTGTACACGTTAAACAGGACACGACAGGTAGCATATAACATAACTATTAGACTTACAGAGAACCACAGGTGAGGAGGGCCCTGCGCACAGGAGCTTGCAATCTACAGACACACATGTATCAGATATACAACACCTTTTATCTATTTTGGAAGCTTGCAGGTGCTCTCCTCTCCTTTCGCAATAACCCTACGGGGCAACTGGAAATAAGTGGGGGGGGGCAATTAGGGCAATTTCATGGCAGTAATTGTAAGAAACGGAATGCTTGAAGGCCAGAAAAAAAGGAGAATTACGGTATTAAAAAAAAAGATTTCGTGAGAGTGAGGGATCCCAGGGCAGGACATGTGTGCACAGCCAAGTACAATACCGAGTGGCAACATATATCTCCGCCTGCAACTCCCATCATCCACAGCCGGAGCTCTAATTCCGACCCGTTCCTACGAAAGAGCCCTCCAATCTAATTTCAGAAAGCGGAGGACACTCCGCCGGAACAATATCTTATTAAACGTATGCAGATTTAGAGCACCCGGCACTGGCGCGCCGGCAGCGCTCCACTCCGGCAATCAGATTTGCATAGCGCTGAGCAGATTTCAGCCGGGGAGGAAGATTATCTGAAGTGCTGTTTGCACATCGTGGCTTGTCAGTCGCACATTGTTTGCACCTATTTGGAAAGTGTGTTCGGAAAACGAGGAGAAATGTTTATAAAATTCCAGGATTGTTAATTTCTGCCACTCTGCTCGCTGCGGATGGATCCTGAGCCGCTCGGCACAATCAGTATTAATCCCGGGCATGAAAGCCGCTGCTTCGCTTTATGAACGTTCCTTAGATACATTTTGGTTTCCGCCGTGGACCGTGAGAAGGTCTTCATCACCGGCACCGAGCACCTTCTCACACGTGTGATTCCACGGACACTTAAAGGGACGTCCCGGACATCACACGCCCTTTAATGCCAGCTGAATGGTCCCTTTAAATTTCCATGCGGTCCTTCTTGACAACGTATGGGGGGCGGGGGGGGGTCTGCTGCCCATATGCATTTGCCCCATTTACCACCCAGCTACTTTAAGCGATGATGGGTGTTTGGATCTGGCGTTCAGGATTCTTGTCGTCAGATTATACGTTCTGTATAAAGGGTTTCTGAATCTGAGGAGCGCTGATAATTCTGTCGTTACCTCCATTAACCGCATTGTCCCGATTATAGGCAGCAGTTGCTCCCCTTATGCCGACTATCATCTGGGTTTAGATATTCAGGTTGTCTACCGTCTCCTCCGACTGCTCCTGTGAGTCCGTCTATTTTTCTTGGTCCGCTGCTCCATTAATCTGTCCTCCCAGATGCTAGAATATTGCAGACAGATGCGTGGAGAAAGAGAAGCGTTTCCGCACCTCCCTTTTCTCCGCAAATCCATCTGCGTTATTCTGGTCTCTTGGAGCGCTTCCGCAAAATGGGTGGAGTGGCATGTACCACAGGGACAGCCTGTTCCTCCAATCGGGGAAGAGGTTGTGCATGGAGGCTCCGCCCTTTTCAGCCAAAGACATAATGCCACCTGGGGTGAAGTTTAAAATGCCGCCCCCCCTTGCCGACCCTGTGGGGGGCGGCATTTTAAACTTCGCCGACGCCATTATCTACCCTCCCTCCTTATTATCTACCCTCCCTATTATCTACCCTATCCCCCTTTGCACTTACCTTTAACAGTCCTGTGGTGAGTCTCCCTGCTCTGCACGGTGCCGGCTTTGTAATGCTGAGCGCCGGAAATTGACAGCACTTCCGGCGCTCAGCATTACAAGCCGGCACCGAGACCGAGCTAGAGGGCCCGCAGAGGAGAGAGAGTGGCGCAGAGTGCGTACTGACAACTTGGTAAGCAAAAACCACTCGGCGCCACCTCTTCAAAAGTGCCACCTGGGGCAATCCCTCTATCTGCTGACGTGGTACGTACCTCCCATGGCCGCCTGGCGTACGAACGCAGCCTCAGCAGCAGCCCAAAAATTCTGTAATAAAGATTAAACTTCATGCTCAGGTGTTTTTAGGTTTCCAGACCCATACTCTGCGCACCAAACCCCTTCACAGAGCTCTCTCCTGATTCCAAAACCTTTGATCCGCTCCTTAAACCTTTCGAGATGCCTCTCTTTATTCATTACAAAAAAAAAGTGTATCTGGTACATAAAATCCCTTTTTATTCCCTTTCATCTGAGATATCACATCTCCCAGCAACAAATAAACACAATGAGAAATTAAAGAACCCCCCCCTCCGAGCTGAAACGCGTTCTTTTATTGTATGGTGCGGAGTGACTCCGGTAATGAATAGAAGGGAAGCTGAAACATGTTTGCCTCTCGTCTTATTAAACGCTTCTCTGGTATCGCAGAAGAAACAAAGAACAACAATAAAAACAACACAAAAAAAAAAATCACCTGTTTTTCTCCAGCCGCCTCACCCGATACATCAAGATTTTAACTCTGAGAATTCAAGGCTGCGCACGTTCACACATCGCGTGTTCGGGTGGCCCGTGAGTTTTGTGGACTTTTGCGATATTCTAATGCCGTCGCTGCAATGGGGTAAAAAGAAAGGATATTAGATATAGCGGCGGATTTGGCAATAGAGCGCGCATGCGCTGACTGGTCGAAGTTTTCGTACGAAGGGTGTGATTCTCGACAGATGTTTGTTTTTTTTTGAGTTTTATGATCTAAAATGTATTGACTGAGCCCTTAAAGGTTCTGTTCCACCTAGGAGGCCTTGTAACAGATCCCCAGATAACATCTGCATCACGCAGAGAGAAGCAAAAGAAAGCTATCTGTCGTTTGGGTTTTCTCCTTAACCTGTACGGGCTTTGTCATTAAGGGGTTAATGCTCCCTGTCCTTTAAAAACTGTGTTTAAAATGTATTGAAATATTACAATTCCCTAGAAACAGAGTCCTGCCATTCCTCGATAGCCCTCTATGTATGACATCACAGCAGTATGTTTGACATCACAGCAGTCTGACCGCCATGACTACCTGCCATGTACGGCTCATGCATAATACACGGTGACGACTAGTGATGCGGTGTGAGTGCAGCTGAGTGAGGCGTTTTGTGTGATAGGTGTGATGGGAGTGATGAGTGATAGGTCTGATGGGAGTGATGAGTGATAGGTGTGATGGGAGTGATGAGTGATAGGTCTCATGGGAGTGATGAGTGATAGGTGTGATGGGA
>VKOC01031544.1:0-16384 GCA_009364415.1 Spea multiplicata
ATAATTATGCAGTGATGTCACCAGAGGAAGCATCCAGTACCAGCAAAATATGTAAAATAAATAAAAAAATAAAATAAAGTTTATTATTTTGAGCAAATGCTAAAATTTCAAAAAAGAGTTAAAATAAAAGCACTTAAAATACCCAAGGGGTGTCTAATTTAATAAAAAAATGGCTTGATGGGGTAAATTGGAGTGGCCTAGCTCAAAGATAGGGCATAGGTACAGACTGACCAAAATGGAGAAAAAAGCGCAAACTTCCCAAATGTGGCATTTTAAATCTGAAACAACCCAACAAACCCATGCATGTCGGGTATCACTGCACTCAGGATGTTCCTGAACACACATTGGGGTGTTGTTTGACGGTGACATATACCAAGACCTGTATATCTATAACTAAAGTACAATTTGTGTGAGAAAAAAAAAACACAAAAAAAATTACTATTACAAAGTTTGACAAAGTGTAGTTGTATAATTGGTGCATGGAAAGGGTTAAAATAACAGCATTTGGAATACCCTGGGGTGTCTAGTTTTCAAAAATATTTGGTTTGAATGGGTTAAATTGAGTTAACCGGCTTCATAGATGTTCCAAAGAGGAGATGGAGGCAGACTGACCAGATTTGTTAAAAAAGATTTGGAAATCATAAAACACTGCTTGTACTTATTGCCCTATACTTTTTTTTTTTTCTTGCTTTTTTAGGAGAGTAAAAGATTTTTCAAATAAAAGTCATAAAATGTGTTTTTTTCAATTTTTCACCATGTCTTTTTTATTTTTTTATGGTAAATAAGATGATACGATCAAAATAATGGCATCTGAAGAAAGCCCATCTTGTCCTGAAAAAAAACAATATATAACTTATGTGGGTACACTAAATGGGTGAGGAGAAAATTACAGCTGAACACAAGCACCACAAAAGTATTAAAACAGCCTCGGTCCCACAGGGTACAAAAAGAAAAAATGAGCCCGGTCCTTAAGGGGTTAAATATCCAATTCCGTATGAGTTGTATCCATTCCTGCGGCTCGTTAAATTGTATCACAGGTGTATCCAAGTCCACAACAAAGACACATGAAGAAATCAGCAATTTAAAACATTATTTTGTTCCAAAAGAGACACTGGATCCGATATCAAATGCATTATATGCATTATAAGGATAGTAATTGTACAATAAATATATAATAAGTGTATAAGGTATATAATAATTTTTAAGAACATTAAAAATGCATAAATATAATCATTTTAAAACGTTATATTCCCAAAGAGCATAGAATCAAGTATAGAATATATATTAAATAGTATCTTACAAGTGGCAATTGCACAATAAATATGAAATAAATTCTTTTTAAATATATTAATAATGTACAATAAATATCCATCATTATTACTTTTAATAAATACATAAAAAAATTGAAAAAAATGATTTTTTTTAATAAAAATAAATAAATATATACATATATAGAGAGAAGTTTTTTATTTATTTATTTATAAAAATATACTGAATTATTAATTTTATTAAAATATAGTAGAAAAAAATATTATAACAATTGTTAAATTTGTGTGTTAACTCAAAAAAATGAATAAATCCTGATTCAGACCTTTTGGGGCTAGAGTTTTAAGGTTATAGACCCATTGCATTTCTATCTGGCCTGTTTTCTTCTCATAATCACCTCCTCTCCAGTTTCTTCTGACTATTTGAATCCCCATAAAAGTTAAATATTTTGGGTCACTATCATGAAACTCCCTAAAATTTAACAGTACAGAATGATTGTTCTTTCCTGTTTTAATTGCCCTAACAAGTTAATCAAATCTCTTATGTAATGAGCAAATAGTTCTACCAATATACTGTAGCTTACAAGGACACTGTAATAAATAACTCCTTTAGTATGACATGTTATCATAGGTCTAATGTCATATCTTTTTCCTGTGATACTGAAGTTAAAACTATTAACTGCACCATTGCTTCTAATACCCGTACTTTGACAGGTGGTACAGTGGCCACATCTAAAGAAGCCTTTTTTGTCATTTAAGTGTTGGTTACTATTTTTATTTTTATTTTCTGTCCCGGTATAACTGGAGGTTAATTCGCAGCCTAAATTAGGTGCACCTCTGAAGGTCACTCTAGGCTTCTCTGGGAGTAATTGTTGCAAATCATCATCTTTTAAGAGGCCAATGTCGTCTGATTATTCTTTTAAGATCTTGATGACATTTATCATAATTTAATACTAGGTTTTAAAATGATTATATGTATGCATATAATGTATATATGTGTATATCCTTATAATGTATATAATGCATTTGATATCGGATCCAGCGTCTCTTTTGGAACGAAATAATGTTTTAAATTGCTGATTTCTTCATGTGTCTTTGTTGTGGACTTTGATACACCTGTGATACAATTTAACGAGCCGCAGGAATGGATACAACTCATACAGAATCGGATATTTAAGGGAGGTGGAGAGGACACACCGTGACACTACTGAAGAAGCCTGATTGGGCGAAACGCGTTTACGTGTTGACATCACACCTGGAAGCTGCTTTTTCTCCGGCTGGAGTAATAAGAAGGACTCCGATATTCTGATACAAAAAACTCTACAACGTGAGCATATTGCACCTTATTGCTGTTCAAGAAATCCTTTTGCATTATACATTCTGCCTCTCCACCTGTATTTTGTTTCAAATACATTGCTATACAGATCGGAAAGCGGTTGAAAAAAGGATATCCTTTATATGGTTAATACAGAATTTTTCAAAATTTGTTTTTTGCGCGACACTTTATATATCCACTTTGTATTTACTTTTACCCAACATTTTACTGCAAGCATTTTTATAACAGGCCTACAAATCTACTGTATAAACTGTCAGAGAGGTAAACTGTGCTAGTGCAACCGGCTAGGGTTCTTATGGTTCCTATTACCTAGAATTTAGCAAAGCTGATCAAAAAAGTAGTACAGGCAACAATGTTAAGTATGTCTATAAGATCTTCTTATTCTATAAAATGACAGCATAAATTGAATTTACAACAAAGCAAAGATCAGGAAGCGTTGGCTATCTTTAATTAGCTTTAATTGTAGAATAAAAATGAATACAGAAAAAAGAACATTCAGTAGTCAATCAACTTATACTTAAAAGCAGTGATATGATCGTAAATTGCAGAATTTGAAGTAGCTTCATTAGGGTTTGTTTGCCTTCTTTTGGATCAAGAGTAGGAAGGTTAGGTAGAATGTTGAACTTGATGGACTTAGGTCTTTTTTCAACCTTATGTACTTCAACTGTCCTTAAGTGTTGATAAGCACATATATTTATACTTTTGTATCAATTGTTTTTTTGTAAAATATAATTTGTCATTCTACTTTAGTTATTCTGTTGTTAACTCCATTTTGACTTTTTCTTTTTATAAGAATTGACAAACTATTTGATTTTACAAATCAATATGCCAAGCAAAACGACAAAGAATTCAAAAAAAGGAGCACTAATTTTGTTATATGCTGCTGCCCATTACACTAGAAGCAAGGGTTTTACTTTAGGTGAACTAGCAAGGTGGTTATGACACTTTGCAGATCTCTGGCCAGACCTCACCTAGAACACTGAACAAAGTTCCTGAGCCCCCCTATGCAGAAGGACACAGACATTCTGGAGAAAGTTCATAGCATTTGTAAATTTTGAACTCTTTAAATAGCCTTTTTATCCCTTAATGTCCATTGACAGGTTAGGCATGTCACGCAGAAATGGTCAGGTGATGACCTATGACCTGCCTGGCACGTCATTTCATTAAACAAGCTTCTAAGATCACTTTCTTCCCTTAAACGGTGTTGCTGTAGTGCCTCGGCTCCTCCCCGGGGCGTCAACATCCGCCATACACTGAAAGGCAGCGGACACCAGTTTTAAAAAAGTTTAGGAGAGCGGTCACAACCGCCACTGCGAGTGATTTTGCCACACGCAAGATGGCGGCGTGTCCTTTAAAAAAAAAAAAAAAGTTGGAAAAATACAGGTACTGCATTCAACCATGCAAGTCAATGGAGCCCAGCTTTCTAATCACATTGTAATTAGTAAAATATTTAGAAAATAATAAAAAAGTGGTAATATTTAAAAATAATTATTCTTACCACCGACATTTCGGCGGCCCCATGGCTGCCAAACGGATCCAGGGGTCTTACGCTCCCCTCTCACCCCACTATCTCGGCCACCCTGAAGGCCTTTAAAAGGGTAACGAGGGGACTGTCCTCACCTCCATCCCGGGCCCACTTCTCCCCTGACACATAACCCCGATTTACCTATAGGCATCACCTGCGGCATGATTAGGTCTCTTACCTCTACATGGACGAGTACCTTACGGCTCTGCCATGTATTACAGTCGGGCACGCTCCGACCCCTCAGAGATCTCTTACACCCGCTTACACCGTCTTTCCAGATGTCTTTGTTATACCATGGGCTCAAGCATTATATCTCCTCTCTACTGCCTAATGCCCAGCTCACCAGACCTTTGTCGGGGCTCGAACAATTATGCCTCTCGGGTTCTGAACCCCGCTCATTTGTTGTCTAGGCTCTACGCCCTGTTACAGACAGTATACAGGAACACTAAGCCCGTTTACTTAAGCCTGTGGGAAAGGGACCTACAAAGTTCCCTATCAGATGCCGACTGGGACAAAATACTTCAACTCACCCACAAGGGGGCCATCTCTAGTCTGGTTTAGGAGTGTAATTACAAACTTCTGTCCCGTTGGTACAAAGTCCCGGCTGATCTGCACCGTTTCATTCCTCAGGTCTCCCCGGTTTGTTGGAGGTGTGGGGTTGAGGACGGCACCTATAGGCACGTATGGTGGGACTGCGCTGATATGTGGTGAGAGTCATACAGGACATTGTAAACCCAGATTGTGTGACCTCGCCCCAGGGTTTACTATTACACCACACTCACGCCTCGTCCAGCTCCTACAAAAAATCATTGGCCATACATTTGATTCATGCAGCCAAAGCCACTATACCCCAATTCTGGAAGATGCCTGCCCCCCCCCCCAATCGCGGCCTGGATAGCGAGGGTTAACCTCATCTCACACATGGAGGACCTGGTGGCTTTTGCCACCAGGTCTTAAGTGGCTGCCGTGGACGACTTTTGTCTCCTCCTATCGGTTGCTTGACCTCTATATCTCGCAATAGATGCAGCTTTCTCATGTCAGGCCTCTAGGCTTGTGTCGATTCACCCTTCAGATACTAATGAGTGTTATTCCCTTGGAGCATGTTTATGTTCATGTTTTTGTTATTTTTATCTCACTGTTTATTTTGGACAACAATGTCATGACACATGCATCGCTACAATGCCTTTCTTGATAATATGTTACTTGCTGTGTTTCCGCCGAGTCGTACCGTCATCAGATGACAGGTCCTCTGCTGTTTTGATTCCACCTCCGGCTGCCTCGAATATGTTCTTTTATGTTCTGTGTAACACATTTTCCTGTCATACTGTACGTGTTACTCCTGACTTGTAATTTATCAGTGGAATTGAACTGTCTGATGTTATTTTGTAGCATGCTTTGTCAATAAACAGTATTAACCCCTTAATGACAAAGCCCGTACATGTACGGGCTGAAAATGCATTGTTTTCAATGAGTTTAGGGACCGCCCATTGTCCTTAAGGGGTTAATATATAAAAAAATAATTATTCATCAGAGGAACCATCCAGTTCCAGCAAAATGTAAAAAAAGGCCAAAAAAGAATAAAATAAAAAAAATAGTTTGTTATGAGCAAGTGCTAAAATTATCACGTATCTTCCCAAAAATCTTGATATGGAAAGAGTTCAGGTAAAAGCATTTCAAATACCTAAGGCCACGTGACGCAAAAATGGTCAGGTGACGGCCTATGACGTGCCTGGCACGTAATTTCATTAAATTTTTTGTCTAATTTAAAAAAAAATATGAATGGTTTGATGTGGTAAATTGGAGTGGCCGGGCTCAAAGATAGGGCATAGGCACAGACTGACCAAAATAGGGGGGGAAGCACTTCCCGAATGTGGCATTTAACCCCCAAACAAACCCATGTATGGGTGGAATCACTGTACTCGGGAGATGTTGCTGAACACACGTTGTCTAGTTTTCAAAAAATATATGGTTTAATGGGGTAAATTGAATTAGCCAGCTTCAAAGATGGTCCTATTAGGGCATGGGGGGAAGTAGGACCAGATGTAAAAGTTCCAAGTTAAAAATGTGCACTTCCTAAAAGTGGCATTTTACCTCCCAAACAACCTGGCAACCCATGCCTGGGGGTTATCACTGTACTCAGGAGATGTTGCTGAACACATATTGGGGTCTTGTTTGAAAGTGATGTATACCGGGAGCTGTAAATCCATACCTGAAGCGCAATTTTAGTAATAAAAACCCCCCCCACAAAATAAATTACTACCATAAAGTTTGACAAAGGGTGGTAGTAGAATTAGTGCATGGAAAGGGTTAAAATACCAGCAGTGTCTAGTTTTCAAAAATATACGGTTTGATGGGGTAAATTTCATTGGCCAGCTTCAAAGATACCCGAAATAGCACAAGGGGCAGAATGACCAGCTTTGGAAAAAAATGGTTTTGAAATAGCAAAACGCTACTTGTGCTTTTGCCCAATAACTTGCAGAAAAAAGCAAAAACATACAAACATTGGGTATTTCTAAAACTCAGGACAAATAGTAGAATCTACTTAGCAGGTTTTTTCATTAGCTTTTTTGGATGACTAAAAAATTTTTTTTCAAGAAAAAGTGAGTTTTTTTCATGTTTTTATCATATTTTATTATTATATTATAGGAAATTAGATAATATGATCAAAAATATGGTATCTGAAGAAAGCCCTTCTTGTCCTAAAAAAAAAACAACTAAATTAGTTAGGGGAAAATTACATCTAAACACGAGCACCGCAAAAGTGTTAAAACAGCCTCGGTCCCAAAGGGTACAAAAAGTAAAAAAATAGCCTTGTTCTTAAGTGGTTAATATTGACTTAAATTTAAAAAGATATACAATGTGGGTATTCCTTGCTGAACACGATCATTTTTTTTCCCAGCAGCTCTGCCTATTCCATGGAAGAAATCCTAATCCAAACGCAAAGGATGTGAGAAAATGCAGTTTTATTTTTTTTGTCACATTCATTAGAAGAGGTTGGTGGGAAACTGCTTCAGGCAGGAAAAGTGGAAGAATGATCCTTGTGGAATAGCCTATGTTGCCTCCCTAGGTTTTAAGATACAATCCCAGCATACAAAATTTAAACATACAAAAGATTAATTTAAATACTAGGCATATTAGGGAGTTTCTAAACACAAGACAAGTAAAAGCCACATATTTCATTTTTTTTACTTGCTGGGGACAAGACGGTATAACTGATGTGTGTTTCTTTCATTTACCACACGTATATATTTTATTTGGCCGATACTTTTGTTTACAAAAGCGTCGAGCTTTGTCGGTGTAAAGCACTATTGCACACAGGTTCTCAGCCCAGTGGTTTTATATAAAATTATATATCCGATCCCATTAAATGGATTATAACTGTCCTTTTCGTAAAGGTACTAAAAATTATTACAACTGTATTGGCGGTAAAACGCATCACTATCCAGTAAACCACACATTGTTTCACACTCCAATTAATTTAATTTCCAAAACAGTCTCTGTTTCCGGGTAGAAGACTATGAAGCTACTTCCGGGCCAGCGATTTCCTTTCTGGCGAGTCGGTTACACACTTCCTGCAATAGATCCTTATTCAACATACAGGTCTCGTTGTATGCGAAGATTTCCACGATGTAGTTGTGCTTTCTTTTTTTATTTTATTGCGCTACAGTTTCCTTGGAGGCACCAACGCACGATTCGCTATGGCTTCTACAAGTAATTTTTTTTGTGTTTATGTATGAATACACAGGATTGTCTTCTATGTATACCGTACACATTAGTGTTTTATAATAGAAGCGTATTTATCAGCAATGATTATTATTATATACGGGTGAAGGTGGTCAGTTCTGTTAGACTAGCAGGGCATAAACGTTCTCTTGTTTAGTGGGAGATTACGATTTTCGTAATTTACTACCTGGATTGCTTTGCGAATGTGCTTATTATATGTGAAACGCGAATAGGTGTGTGTAAATATATATATAATGTCTGAATGTATTCTGCATGGCATATAGCTGAGGGCGAGTCCCCCATTACTCAGCTGCAATATGCATTAAAATGCTTGTAATGGCTCCAGTGTCCCTTACATTACAGTGAAACTTCATGAGACTTTAGCTGATTACCGTACTTTTCTGTATGTGACATTGATGCCTACCAATATTTCAGATGAGGATGCACCACAGCACGTTTGTCCAAACAAATACATTTGAAATGTGTATAGCACAATTATGTGTAGCACAATTATTGACATCCTTTTAGTCATTCTGCTGCCTCCCTTTTGCCAAGATAACAGCTTTAAGTTTTCTATAATGCACGATAAGGTTGGAGATTATATGGCTAGGGATCTGAGAGTATTCTTCAATGCAGAATTGCAGATCCTTCAAATTTCAAAGTCAGCACTAGTGGACTTTCCTCTTCCGTTCACCCCACAAGTTTTCTATGGGGTTCTAGTCAGGGTACTGGGGTAGTCATGGTAGGACCTTGATTTCATGGTCAGTTAACAATTTGTGTTGATTTATTTTCATTGTCGTGCTTGAAGGTCCAACCATTGGCATTTTTTTAAAGCTTTTTTGACAGAGACATGTGTTTATATAATATCTGTTGATATTTAATAGAGTCCATGATGCCAAGTATACTAACAAAATGTCCAGGTCCTCTGGCAGAAAACATCCCCAAAACATTAAAGAGCCACTGGCATATTTCCCTCTGTGCACCCACATTTCCTTGGCCCCTATACACATTATTCGTAAGGTTCAGGCCTGTAGAGAACTGCTTTGAAATCATACAGCAAGTACTCTGAGCTCCTAGAAAATATGAATATTACATATGGCAGGGCTCGACAAATCCCAGGTGCTGCTGCTGTCTACCCAGGAGTCTGGGCAGTGTAAATAAAGTGTTTAATATCTTTTTCCTGTCATATAGTGTCAGTACCACGGGGTGTCGCTCTTCCTAGGGACAAGGACCTAGAAACGAAGAGGTTAAGATCCCCCTTAACCCCTCCTACTCCCCACTATAAGAGCCCCGGCAGCCCCAGTACCTCCAGTTCTTCCTTGTCCCTTGTCAGGGACGGACCTTTTCTTTTTTTTTTCATGGTGGGACACACGGGTTGTGTCCAGGGGGATTCCTCCGATTGCTCCCCGGGTGGTGAGCAGAGCGAGGCGTACCGTCCGCATCGGCGGACGTTACGGAGCTGCATTGAAGCCGGGGTTTTATGCCGGCAAATATCTGGAGCATGCGCACAGCGGTGGAACGCACGCCAGAGGGCGCTGCGTTCCACCAAGAGTACTGAAACACGCTACTGAGCATGCGTGAAACAGTTCTCTGATTCAGGGCGCGAAAACTTAATTGTTTTCACATATTTAAGCTGTGCTACCCAGTCTGGCAGCAGTGGAGCTAGTCAGTACTGGTTTTTCCGTGTCACCAGCCCCCCCACACGGATTGAGGACTTGTAAGGTAGGATTTGGTTTAATCTTAAACCTTCTAATCCTCTGCCCTGTAATTATTATTTATTTATTTATTTATTTCTGATTTTATGTTATCAGATGTCTGGCCCGGTTTCACCAGATAAGGAGAAATCTGTTGCACCTGCTCCAAAAAAGGCTGTGGTAAAAACCAAGCATTTATCATGCACTGAATGTGCCACTCCTTTGCCTGACGGTTGTAAAAAGAAATTGTGCAATGCCTGCTCCTCTGAGAGTTTGGCAAAAGAGAAGCAAAAAGACATGCAGTCTTTCTTAGGATGGTTCCAGGACAACCTGGCGCAAACGTTTGAAACGTTTAAAGCTGCAGCTACTAAGCCACTGGAACCCTTAAGGGCTAAATCCCTCAAACGTAGAAGGGAAGCGGCTTCTCCTCAGTCTGATTTGTCCTCTGGAGAGGCCTCTACTTTGTCAGACTCGACTTCCTCTAGTGAAGAGTCAGAGGATGAGACCATCTTTCCTCCGCAGGAATTGCGTAAATTTGTTAAAGAGGTCTCTCGGCTATTTCAGGATTCAGACCGGTCCTCGCACCCTAAAGGGTTGCCTTTGTTACCTAATTTGCAAAATCTCATGCTTAGAGAGTGGCATAATCCAGGCAAAAGAGCGTTTATATCAAAGCACTTTAAGCAATTATTTCACCTTCAGGGTGATGAGAAATGGGAAGATGTCCCTACAGTAGATGTCCAGATAGCCCAACTTTCTAAGCGTACTACCATTCCCATTGGTGAAGTGGCTGGTCTCAAAGACCCTATGGATAAGAGGGCAGAGACGTCCTGCAGACGTGTGTTCCAGTCAGCTGGTTTCCAGACTAAAGTGGCGTTATCTAGCGCATCTGTGGCTAAAGCTCAGGGTTTCTGGTTACAGTCCTTAGAAAGCAGTCTGTCGGAACCTATGGATGAAGGTTTGTCTAAATTATTTAAGAACCTTAAGCTGGCTAATAGCTTCTTGGTGGAAGCGGCCGAGGAGAGCCTCAAACTATCGGCCCGTAACATGGGTTTGTCATCCGTGGCTAGAAGAGCTTTATGGCTTCGTTCTTGGGCAGCGGATACTGCTTCAAAATCTGCTTTATGCGATTTACCATTTGAGAGAACCAAGCTGTTCGGGTCTCCCTTGGAAGAGCTGATTAGACACATGTCAGATACTAAAAAAGCACTTCCTCAGGATAGGAAGAACAGATGGAACAGGCGTTTCCAGTACAGACCTTCCAGGCCTTTCCAACCAGTGTTCAAGACTCAACCCTTTCGTAAGCAACACGAGAGGAAGTTTCAGGAACGTCCTAAGAAACCAGAAGTCAGGAAGTTCTGACGGCGTTGGAGGCCGTTTGCAAGGGTTCCTGCCAAGATGGAGACTAACTACCAACAGCCCCTGGGTCCTCAGGATCATTGCAGACGGGTACAGGATAAAATTTTTCGAAATCCCTCGTTCCCGGTTCCTGATTTCGTGCTACCCTTCTCAGGTGAAGAATTCAGCACTGTTTGCCGAAAGCCGTATCCTTCTCAGGAAAGGTGTCATAGAGCCTGTGCCAAAAAAGCAAGAGTTTCACGGAGTTTATTCTCGTCTCTTCCTGGTCTCAAAGCCGGATGGGTCCTTCCGTCCTATTTTGGATCTGAAGAGGGTCAATGCCTGCATTCCCTACCGTCATTTCAGGATGGAATCTATTCTCACGGTTACCCACCTATTAAAACAAGGGGACTTTATGGTCACGTTAGACCTAAAAGACGCCTATCTCCATGTGCCAATCGCCACAGCCTCCAGGAAATATCTCCGGTTTGCCATAAGAGTCGGCACAAGGCTTCGACATTTCCAATTCACTTCTCTCCCTTTTGGCCTGTCGTCAGCTCCTCGGATTTTTACAAAGCTATTAACCCCTGTTGCAGCAGCATTGCGGAAAGAGGGAATCACAGTTGTCCCTTATCTAGACGACTGGCTTCTGAAAGCAGGCTCCTCTCAAGAGCTCCAGTCTCATCTCAGGTTTGCGACTCGTTGCTTGGAACAACACGGATGGATTATAAACTACAAGAAGTCCAACCTTATCCCATCCACGAGGATACAGTTTCTAGGTCTCATAGTGGATTCCGTCTCATCAAGGCTATGTCTCCCACGTCCAAAGAGAAGAAGAGTAAGGGATCAGGTTTCTTTTTTACAGCAAAATCCAACCCTTTCCTTCAGGACGGCTATGAGTATTCTGGGCAGCCTTACGGCCTGTATTCCAGCAGTAAGCTGGTCCAAGGCTCAGTTGAGACCCCTTCAATGGGACATCCTGCAACAATGGTCCAGGAGTCTGGAAGATCTGGACGTCAACTTCACCGTATCCAAACACGTCTTACTCCGCTTGAATTGGTGGAAAGCAAGGGGGCGCCTCGCCCAGGGGCGATCTTTCCTGCCACGTCAGTGGGTCATTCTCACCACAGATGCCTCCGGAGTAGGCTGGGGAGCTCATTTGGACAGCCTCTGCAGTCAGGGCAGCTGGTCCTCGATCGATCAGGCCCAATCGTCGAATTTTCGGGAACTGAAAGCTGTGTTTCAGGCACTCAAGACGTTCAGTCCAATATTGCGGGGGAAAGCTGTAAGAATTCAGTCCGTCAATGCCACCACGGTCTCTTATATAAACAGGCAGGGTGGCACCCGCATTCCAATACTCCAGAACCTGTCAGACGAGCTCATGCTCTGGGCCCAGAGATATCTACAGGATTTAGCGGCTACACACATCAGGGGAGTGGACAACGGCCTGGCGGACGACCTCAGCAGAGCTCGGTGCTCCCAAGCAAACTGGTCCTTGGACAAGGGCATCTTCTCTCTCCTGGTTCAAAAATTCGGCCTGCCAGATATAGACCTGATGGCGACCAGACAGAACAGGAAAGTGCCGATTTTTGCTTCCCTTTACAGGCAGGACAATCCTCCCCTGCTAGACGGTATGTCGGTGGTTTGGTCTTTCAAGATGGCTTATGTGTTTCCTCCAGTAGCCATGATTCCTCGGATCCTCCAAAAAATTCGAGTAGACGAAGCCAGAGTATTGGCCGTTCTCCCTTATTGGCCGAATCGGAGTTGGTTTTCGGAGCTGCTCAACCTGGCGATTGCAGTATGGGAACTACCGGTATCCTCCCATCTTCTGGAAAACAGGAACCTCTCCAGGGATGTTCTTCTGCGATTCAGGTTGACGGCCTGGCTGCTGCAAGGATGATTCTCCGGGGCAGAGGCATTTCCAATTCTATGACGGAGGTTCTCCTAAATTCAGTAAGAGGATCTACATCTGCTATCTATCTTCGAGTCTGGAAGAGATTTCTTCACTGGTGCGTCTCAAGAAATTTGAATTTCTCCTCTCCATCCACTACTTCCGTTCTGGATTTTTTGCAGGAAGGGTTCTCGGCGGGTCTCACTGTCTCGACCCTTAAAGGACAGGTTTCAGCCCTTAGTCATTTTCTTCTGTCTGAATTGGCTTCTCAGCTTCTCGTCAGGAGGTTCTTTAAGGCAGTCACAATTCAACGGCCACCCAGACGTTCACATTTTCCTTCCTGGGATTTGTCAGTGGTCCTTCAAGCTCTCTGCTCCGCACCGTTCGAACCTTCAGACGAGGTGTCTCTCAAGTTTTTGTCTCTCAAGACGGTTTTTTTGGTCGCCATTACCTCGGCAAGGAGGATCAGTGAGCTTCAAGCTCTTTCCGCGGCTCCGGGATTTACTATTTTCCACCAAGATAAAGTTGTTTTATACGTTAAACCTTCTTTTTTGCCTAAAGTCATCTCTGACTTTAATGTCAATCAGCCATTGATTCTACCTTCCTTCTTCCCTTCTCCTGCTACTCCGGAAGAAACGCTCTGGCACACTCTAGACGTCCGCAGAGCTCTTCGTATTTATTTAGACCGCTCTGCCCCTTTCCGCTCTACGGATCAATTATTCGTCAATTATTTTGGTAAATCCGGCGGCCAGGCGGCCTCCAAGCGCACGATATCCCGGTGGCTCTCAGACACTATTCGCTTAGCCTACGCTCTCAGCGGTCGTACTCTGTCTTCTCACGTTACTGCCCACTCCACTAGAGCTATGGCTACGTCCTGGGCTGAAAGATCTTCTGCATCCCCGGAGGAAATATGCAAAGCAGCCACTTGGTCTTCCTTTCACACGTTTATCAAGCATTACCGGCTAGACATCTTCTCCTCCTCCGATGCTGATTTCGGGCGTAAGGTGCTCCAGGCGGTTTCCTCATGATTATATTCCCCACCCAGAGGGGGCATCTTGCTATATCCCCGTGGTACTGACACTATATGACAGGAAAAAGAGTAATTTTTACTTACTGTAAATTCCTTTTTCCTTAGTATAGTGTCAGTACATGTTTCCCTCCCTGTACGTTTTGTATTAAATAATTTTTTGCAAGTTATCTTGTGTTTCTTGGTATTTTCTGGAGGTACTGGGGCTGCCGGGGCTCTTATAGTGGGGAGTAGGAGGGGTTAAGGGGGATCTTAACCTCTTCGTTTCTAGGTCCTTGTCCCTAGGAAGAGCGACACCCCGTGGTACTGACACTATACTAAGGAAAAAGGAATTTACAGTAAGTAAAATTACTCTTTTTGACACTGGATGTCTGCGTATGTAAATATATATCAATCATCATGTTTTTCTTTCTACCCTGCAGAACAAAAGACATCAAGGAACAAAGATGATGCTCCTCATGAGCTAGAGAGTCAGTTCATTCTAAGGCTTCCACAGGTAAGAAAAGAATAACAGTGGTTCAGAATGATTTATGTTATGTACATCATCAAGGGATATACAATTGGTTGCTCTCATGAAATGGGAAACATTAAGTACTCGGAAACATTAAATTATTCCTTGTGTTTAAGCGTGCCACCTAGAACACTGTTATACAACTTAGTTCTCATGGGATATTACGTTATTGCGTTCTAGGAAATATTTAATTAACACCTGATTGCATAACTATTTCTTTCTTCTCAGGAATACGCATCCACTGTCAGAAGGATGGTCCAGTCTGGAAATGTCAATGCAAAAGATCGACTATCTATTGAATTACATCGTGAGTAGCGCTACACTGTAGATATAAATGGGTCATTAATACAGAACTGAAATGACTGGCATTTTCTCGATAGCAACCAGCGGTTTTTGCTGTTGAAATTTTTGAATTGTGCACTAGAATTACTTCTTTTTTTGTAGATGATTACTATTACGTCATATGTTTGAATAAGGGATGCAACTAACGATTATTTTCATAATCGATTAGTTGGCCGATTATTTTTTTTCAATTAGTCAAGTTTTCATAAAAACTATTGATTGAGAAAAATGCATTTCTTGTTTTTTTATTTCCAAACCTTGCCCCCCAGTTATGCACACCTCACCCAAGCTTGTCACTTCTGCCCCCTTCCTAAATTGCCTTAATTCCCTGATATGCCACTCCCCCCACATATTCCTTATACCTCCCAGCTATGCCTTATCCCCCTGACATTCCAATCCCCCCCCCCTGTTATTATCAATTTTATTGACTTAGTTCTGGCAGCCCTAGTTGGAATGTTGTTTACATTGGAACAACAAAGATCTCTTACCCTGGCCTGGCAGACAAATATGCCTAGCACTATATTTTAAATTTGAGTAATTGGCTTTGGTCTCAAATTATGTTGCTTTCCAGATTATTGATACAACTGATCACTTTGTGTGCACCGCTCTTTCCCGAACACATAGGTTATTAGTTTACAGTGATAGTTGTAGTAGAAAATAATGCAAAATAAAAGAACAAAATTCACTTCTGGATGCACAACCTTTGGTACTAGAAAGAGCGTAGTGTTGTGGGAAAGTCTGAATAATAATTAAAAAAAAAAAAGACATTTTTAATTTTCTGCTTTAAATACAGTGGGTTGTATACAGTCACTATATATTCATAGTTACATTATCTCCCAAGTGTATCCTTAGTGCTGTGGGAACGTCTGAACAATTGTGGCTGTTTGTGGCCAGTGGATGATGGTAAATAAATATTTCTAAGTCATATGAAATGTGAGAATTGTGCAGTACTGTAAGTTTTATGAGAGTCTTTATTCTTTTAAATTGAATGTAACCCACAGCGGATGGTCGTCATGGGATTGTACGAGTTGATCGGGTTCCTCTGGCTGCGAAGCTGGTTGATGTTCCATGTATCCTAGAGTGTTTGAAAACCATTGATAAAAAAACTTTCTACAAGACTGCAGATATCTGCCAGGTAATGGGTATATATGCTGAATGCTTCAAGCAAGAAATAATCAAAAAAACTTCTGAATTCTTTTGTCAGTATCTTTGTATTTCTACTTAACATATTAATATATAAGGAATGTCAAGATTTGACTGTACAGTCCATATGCTGTGTTGCCCTGTGTCTTTTACATGCAAATGCATAGAAGAATTGATCAGAGTCCACTGTATGTCTTGTTTAGTTACCACAACCACCCAACAAAATGCTGCTAGCATATTCACAGTAAAAACTTTCATTCTTGTCAACAGGAGTAGCAGGAACCATTTACATGTATGCTATCTGATGTTTTCCTAGTATACATTTGACTACTGCTTCAGTTACTTAAATTGGTGCCCTACTGAACACATGCAAGAAGTTTTAACTTTTCGGTAATATCTTTTAGCATAAATGTTTATTTGTGAATTTAGTAAGATGAAGACTGCATTCCCTTCTTTTATGACATGAGGCACTCCAGGCATCATATGCACCTTAATATATATGATAGCAGCATGTTTCCCCTTGCAAACGCATGGAGTGATCCTGCTGATAGATAGATATATCTATATGTGCAAGACAGCCTATAGACCAGGG
>VKOC01031545.1:0-19986 GCA_009364415.1 Spea multiplicata
GTACATAGTGAGAAAGGGATAGATGGGTTGGGGGTGAAGGGGGCCCTTAACAGATTCTCGCACCCGGGCCCTGAGGTTTCTAGTTATGCCCCTGGTTAGAATGTTCCAATTTCATAGCTCCTGTACATTAGATGGAAATACAGGTAGAACATGTTTACTTACAGCATTTCTGGCATGTAGTCTATGAATCATCGGATAGCCACGTTACTCTGACCTTTGACTCAACAAAGGGGGAGAGAAACAGTTTTACTGAAAGTTTTACTGATACAAGGTTTTACTGTATACTCTAATATGAGTTTACCACAAATATGTGAAAGAACAAGGCTCAACATTAAAGTTTCTAGTTCATTAGATGAAGATCTTCTCTGTTGTCCCTTCCTGTAAAAAAAAACACATAGAAGACCCCAACCAGCTCAGTGCTGCCTATGTTTTACCTATATTTTAGTACCAGCCCTGAAAAAAAGCTGTTGTGGTCCACTTATCTATGGTATTTGTATTGTGTGGGTTGATATTTGGTAGAGATTCTTAAAATCTTTATTTCCCTCAGGGAAGGCCCGGAGCCTTAAAGTTCCAGGGACACTACATCATCACCAGGCAGGCCCTAGGTAGTCAGAAAGGAGACCTGCTAACATAACTTTATCCATAGTGATCAGAGGAAAATAAAAGATATCTCAAACATGTACAGTATTGCTTTTGGCACAGTTTTCTTTCTTTGCGGTGCACAGGCACAGGTAGTAGAGGACCCATCCTACATGTACCTCGTTAAAGGGTTTTATATGTCAAAGTGATGAACTTTCTCTCAGCCATGCAGTTACGGCAAAGATTTTTTACTGTAGCAATAACAAGAAAACAGCCCTATTTGTATGGGTATAACCAATGAATCATTGGATGTCCCCCATAAAGGTGCAGCTGAACCTCTCCAAGTGGAAGCAAAAGGGTGTGCCTTGTCTTCTTTCTTGATGCAACAGTTGACCTGGATGGAAAGATTAATTATATAATCCGGGGAACATGACAGACTAACATATGCCGGCGCATCTTTCAGTAGATAAGACAAGTCCAGTCTTTACTGCAAGAGCTAGTTAGTTGCATTAAGGTCTTAAGCAGAGGATGTGAGTGGGGGGGCCACTATATACAGCAATATAAATCATTGGTTGATTTTGTTATAACATGCACCACTCCCAATGGCTTGAGGAAATAGGGTGGCAATCATCATACACTCCCTGGTGATCATGCAGACCCCTGATTTGTTTCCCTTATTTATTTTTTTATTAAAGTGGGGAGGCTTGCAAGTCATCAGACAACCTACAACCCTCAATTAATGTGCGAGTTATCTCATTAATGAACATGTATGTGAGTTGTAAGTATTTTTTTGAAAGTGCTTATTTGAGTTAACTTTAGTCCTAACTCATGCAAGTTTGCTGCTGACAGCTCTAAGTTTTTGCCAACTGATAAGAACTACACACTTTGTAGTGAATAGACCTCCCAACTTTCCCCTGCCCCATGGTTTTTCAATGCAATCGATTTACAATGCTAATAATATTATTATTATTATTAAAGATCAAATCCACTACTAAGAGCACAGGGAGTGTGCATGGATCTTCAAGTCTTATAATGAGCTATTTGTTTTAAGATTTTAGACCTAAAATAATACACCAACTTATTACACCTGTCATGGTAATCAGATCAGTATAAAATAATAAATCCAATGAAATATCTGTAAAATTAGTTATTATACTAACTTTATATTTGCAGTGCTTGTTTTTTTAACTTTTACCTATAAAATAAAGTTATTTACATTACCTTTAGGTAGAAAAGAAAGATTTTCTGATGAGTTTCAGGAATTGGTCTTGCAAAAATTGCATAAGTTATAATAACTTTATAAGAAATAAATTATGATTTACTTATTTATTATTACAACATTACATTCAAAGCATAATCTACAAATCTTTGTTAATTACAGTACTAAACTAAAAACCTTTGGAACTTACCAGCCTCCTTTCATAAGGTAATCAGGAAAACAGGGCTCCTGTTCTTGATCAGTGTTTGATCAGCAGATCAGCAAAAGTGAGAAAAATTAAAAACGATTAAATTATTATTATTAAAAAATATTTGATATGACCCCAATGATATCACCGTGCTATCACAAGAGGTATCCTCTATCAAGAGAGGTCCCTTGGGTCTACCCCATGAAGATCTCTACTTGTGTTGTAAGTGAGTATTAAAAAAGTATTAAAACATAATATAGAATATTGCAAGGCAGCATTTTGATCCATTAATCTCCACCAAAACATAAAAAGCTATGCATTTGGATTATTATAGTACTTTGAGAATATTTGCTGACTATAAATTGGGGCTTTTTTTGACAAGCAGTCAAAATTAAAATTTCAAAAGGTGATCAGAAAATACTTTTTTAAATTTAATAAATATTTATGATTTTGAAACAAGGTCCTTTATGTCCTAAGAAGAAAAGCAATATAGAGCTTGCGAGGGTATTGTAAATGAGAAAAAGGAAAATCACTATTGCTCAGATGCTAAAAAAAACATGTTAACCTTAAGGAGTTAATGAAAACGAAACTAGCTTGAGCCAAGAAGAAGAAACGAAACTAAATGCAATACAGTGCAGCCCCACTGTATATATACATTTCCACCAGCTGCACAGTACACATTTCCCACTGGAAAGGAAGAAGAAAGCACAGCGTAGACAATAAACTGCTCCGATTTCCTGCTTACACTCTTCTGTAACAAGTAAGTAACAGAATAGACCTTTACCAATACATTTACAACTAATGTATGCATTTATGGACAGTACTGATAGCTCTTTGTTTCCATAATATTTTCATTAATAGTTAGGCCAGCTTATGAATGCAAATAGGCCAACAGTGACTATATGTGGCCATATCATTTTAGGAAAACAAAAATCATTGTTAAAGTGCATATTTTGTATAAATTGTTATACTTTCGGAGATGAATTTATACTTTATACATTATGCGATTCTGCAATTTTAAACCAGTACAGATCTCTATACATTGTTATTTAGACGGGAAGTTTAATTTGAAGTATTAGCATAGGTAACTTTAACCGCTTCAGGACAGACGTGTACATCTACGGGCTGCCTTTAAATACGTGCAATCGCTGTGTGAATCGTTTTCACAGCAACCGGCGGCTTTGCGGCATCAACGGAAGCCTCGCAAGTGTGGCTAGCCATGGGTATTGGGAAGAAAGCCCTCCCTCCCAAAAAAATGGGGCGACTGTCCAAAACAGATCTTAGCAATCGATTCCTGCGCGTAATCGGTGTTGCTGACGTCCCTCAATATCGAGGCATTCAGCAACACAACCCCCTACCCTGATCGCCTTATGATTGCTCTGAAGAGCAACCACAAGCGCCATCAGTGAATGGCGAAGGCAACTGACACATCAGGGTCTATGTAGACCAACAATGACAGAATCCCCACAAACGTAATGTATGTGGTACATATTAAAAAATGATGATTTTTTTTAAAATGTATCTACTAACCTTTTCAATTATATCTGCAAATATCTTATAATCACAACCCAGCGTGTCAACAAAAAAGCTGCATTCAATTAGCACAGGTCACTACCGCAGCTGGAGCTCATTATAGCTATTGGGTATAGCTAGTAGTACTTTTTATGTTTGATACCTTGCTTTCATGTCTGTTCGCTGTAGTTTTATTAGAATATTTATTTTGTAACTAATTATATGTATTCATCGATAAAGTGATGTGTTAAAACATAATGGTTAGATAAGAAGCCATCCCATTAAAGAGTCTGTGAACGCGGTGTAGTAATAGTCTATGTTATTCAGAATTTTAGTAGCATATCATTTGGCATAGGGGGGGCATTGTGGTATCTTTGTGCTATGGTCCATGTGCTGGCATTGCAAGGGTTACAATCTATAGTTTTTTTCTGTCTGTTTGCACATATACGGGCTGTTAATTCCACATTTAAGTTGCACTAACATTCTGCTCGCTTATTAGAAACAGATGTTTATGGGCAGCAATCCAGAATGGAGTATAGTCAGGGAGGAACCATGCGTTTCAACTACTTTTATTTATATTTTAACACTAACATTGCCACCTTATTTATAAAACAATGAAAAAATCAGAATACTAATCTTTATATACTAATACAACGGACTAAGAAATAAATGACAAGACTATTCTAAGCAATAATAGCTATCTCTGACATTGTAACTGCACATTTAACTCTTTTGAGTGAATATTTTCAAAACCTACAACTATGTGTTCTATCCTGGAATTCAGAGGGCTTGATCTCGACGGAGACATGGCCAGCAGTACGTGTTTGACAGATCCCGAAGTTTTGGAGGAAGCATCTGAGGCGGATTCCGATGACAGCAGTGAAGCAATATCACTCCATATACCAGGTAATACATATATTATATATGTCTGCAATTAGTGTAAGCAAAACACTTTTTTAGCACTCATGATGAAGGCGCGTAAGTGTCGATCACACAGTTTGCCAGTCACTATGAGAAACTGCAAAAAATGTTTTTGTTTTGGCGGTTCCTCCCGACTATGGGACCCAGAGTAACTGCCTTCTTTACCCTACAAGACTTACAGCCTTGCACACTGTACATAGGTTCACTTTTTAGACAAATTACAGTTTTAACTTTATAAGACCTGCTTTCAAAATGATATTTGGAAGATACTGAAGGAAGTACCCACCATCAAAAGATGGAGGCCTAGGTGAGATCTATGTTGACATATGAAGAATAGGAATTATTTAGTTCACATGGCAGAGATAATGTATATAATATTGTTATTTGATAACTAAAATTTATCTCATGTAAACTTGTTTAAGCAAGGCTCCCAGGGTAGTGAGTTCAGGTAAACAACACTCCCTGCCATGAAGTCACATATTGCTGTCTCTAGTACATATTGAGTTCCCATACATCGGGACTATTGTTGGCCCGCTGAGGTCAGTGGGCAATCCTGGCCACGTCCCGCAAGGGAAGGTTCCGCGTAGCCAGAGCCTAGAAGTTACCAGGTATGCCAATCACTCACCAGATACTGCCCCCGCTCACCTATGAAATATTGCTCTAATTCATTCTTGCTCACATTCCCTTGTGATATCCCACCTGGATTACTGTGCTTCACATCACTTACCTTACACTGCTCCAATCTATCCTGAACACCTCTGCCCGTCATTATTCTCCACCCATTGCCCTACCGTGCTCTCCATACCAAAATTTAATTTGAACTTCTTTTGAGTAAATATAATAATTTACTAACACGACATAGGACCTGTGAAAAACAGTAACAAAGTAGAGGTACACATAAAAAAGATACCCTAATAAAACATAGCATAAAGAAGACAGGATAGGGCAAGAAAAAAGTCTCTAATAAGTGGCTGTCAAGTCCTTTAATTCCTGGTATATTGTACGCCAGAAAAGTGTTGTTTCTACCCATAAACCCAAACTACAATCTCTTTTCCACATCTCTGTTTTAAACCCTGATTCACCAGGCATTAAGGTACAAGTGATCATGTTGTCTACTATATGAGTGTACTGGCCAGGCTCTTTCCAACTTCCTCTCAAAATAAGAATCAAAAGAGAATGGTTGCACATAAGGAGCTCTGCACTGAAGAATATGAAAAAGGTTTGCACCTGAAAGGTTTAGTATTAACATACACTATACTCTCAAAATTATGTGGACATCCCTCCTAATTATTAAGTTGAGATGTTTCAGCCACACCCATTGCTAAAAGGTGTATAAGATCATATAGACATCTCCATATACAAAAATTGGCAGTAGGTACTGAAAAGTGACTTAATATGTGGCACTGTCTTAAGATGCCACCTCTGGCACAAGTCATTTTGAGACATTTTTGCCCTACTAGGTCTGTAAGTGCTATTAAGTGCACGCATCTAGGCGTAACAGCATCTCAGCCAGGAAGAGGTAGACCACGCATACTCACAGAGCGGGGCTGCCAAGAACTGAAACATTTAGCATGTACAAATCTGATGGATGAATCTGGGTTTGGCAGATGCCAAGAGAACTCTTCCTGCCGGAATGCATAGTGCCTGCTGTAGAGTTTGGTGGAGGAGTGACAATTTCAGGGTTTGGGCCCCAGTTTGAGGAAGGCACTTTCCTGTTCCAGCATGACTGTACCCCTGTTCACAAAGCAAAATAGATAGTTTGATGATTTGCTGAGGAGGAACTCGAGTGGCCTGCACATATACCTGACCTTACACTCCTTAATCAACTATGTGGTGAATTGGCGCGAGTCAGGTCTTCTTGTCCAACATTGGTGCTCGTTTGGCTGAATGGCCACAGACACACTCCAAAATCTTGTGGGGGAGTAAAGGCTGTTATAGCTGCAAAGGGGGGAGGGATAGCAAAATTCCCATTAATGTAGATGAATGTTTTGGAATGACATGCCCATTAGTCTCATACAGGTGTGATGGTTGGCTGTCTTCATACTTTTGGTCATATAGTATATTTACTTTACTCTACAGAAAGATACAAAGAAACAGTAGGGGTGAAGCTGGGGAGTCAGGGGCAACTGTGTGATATTGCAGACAGTAATATGAAAAATGATATGCTAAGCTACTCTGAGGGAGCGTGTGCCTTAGATTTCAAGTATCCATCTACTAGCAATGTCAATATTTTCTAGGGATTTCTAACTTTGCCCCTGTATATAATATAGTTACATCAAAGGAAGTTGATGACATAAAAACAGTTTTACACAAAACCTTCCCTGTATGCAGTTTTTTTTCTTTTAGACTGAATTGTCATAATTCAAACCTTGTGTTCTTTAAAGTCTATCTGTTTTAATTAGTATTATTTCTTCATTTTTTTTAGGACTAAAGAAATATGCTTCGTTTCTTAAAGAGATGTCTATATATCTGATGAATACTTTTTCCAGAACCATGTGAGTATTTACAAAATTTCTGAAATGTTAAATGTAAGAATAGCCAGACCACAAAGAACGAGGGGAGGTGCAGCTCAGTAGTTGCCGTTTCTCCCTACTGCATTTTATTTAAAATAATGCACATTAAAGTACTCATGGCTTTAATATGCATTCTGTTTTGGTGAGGCTGTCCTGGACATTGCACTGTCCCTTTAAGCAGTTGCTTAGGGTTCCAAATAGGTTAAGGAATGCATGCAGGCTTCGGTATCCATTTTTTTGTCCTGACATTACTTGAATGCATATGGTCCACATGGGAAATTGAAGAGTACTATGACAAAAAAACATAATCAAGAATGTATCTTTTTCAATGTCTTTAAAAGCGTATCATGTATGTTACTACTACACTTTTTGATTAGGTTTTTTTACATTCTAGTTATATACTGCAGCTATTGAGAAGTCCCCATTAAATAAAAAACGGCGTTGGGACCTCAGGTTTTTCAACAGAGCTTAATATTACCTAATACCTAATTTTCTAGTAGCAATTGTCATTTAGACATAATATTAATCCATGAAATAATGTAGATTGTCTGCTTCCCTAAACAGCACCCATTCAAAATCCTGGGTAGTATGTTGCTAGGAGTGAGACTTCCTTTAAAAGGTTCATCGGTTGTACCGACCTAAACCAAATAGAGTACTTGACCAGTAAATGTATTTTCTTCCTTTCCTGCAGTTTTGCAAGCCTTCTTAATGATTACGTAGAGTCGGAGTTCTTTGTGATTGATGGTGATTCTTTGCTAATTACCTGCGCTAAAGACAAATCCTTAAAGACGGGACAGAGCTTGCACTTCTTTTTCTTGGTAGAACGTTTTTTACTCAATCTGAGTAACAAGGGGGCCAGATATGTGGTTGTTTTTTTCAAGGTGAGTACATTTATTGTGAAACCAAATGTTATCGATGTAATGGCTCAAGGGCACCTTAGGCCAGATTACATTCCAGGTGACAATGAACAGAAAGGCATACAAACTCTTGCTCTGCTTTATGTAGAGTTGCCTTCTAATAACAGTGAAGTATTTAAACATTTAACATTTTTGTTAAAAGAGGGTGTGGTATAACCAGAGCCACCTTTACATTTTTTTCCCATAGTCACATTGAGTGCATTACTAATAGTATATTCAGGGCAGAGGTGGGCAAGGGAGCAATTACATTGGCTGGTCTGATACATTTTGGCAAATTATATCTGAGTATCGACAGTAAGAAGGATTTAAATTTCAATTTCCCTCATGACTGGAACACTTTCCTTTAATAGGTTTTCTGCTTATGTAAATATGGTTGCAACAAGAATAGACTGTGCACACAAACATGTTCTGTTTAGGCTTTGTTTAGGGTGATAATGGTCCCAAGGCTAAATGTTGCATGACTTAAATGTTTCATTAGAAAACTGACCATGGGGGCACTAACTTTTTGAGGGGGGAGGGGTATAATACTGTACAATGTAGATAATAACATGAACAGATGGTAGTAGGCAGGCAGCTTGTATTGATCCAGGGAGGCTACAATGTTTCGAAGAAGTTTAAAAAACTTCTAGGACTTTTGAAGTTCATTATTCTTGAAAATCCCCTTCATTAAGATTATCTGCCTTGGACATTTCATGTTTTTTTTTAGGCCACATACACTTCAAAATGATTATTGCTCTACAAATTGTGCTTTTACTCTATCTGCAGGACATGGAATATTTATACTTAGGACAACCTGATCTCATTTTGTTACGTACACAACTGAGGCTGCACTTAGCAAAAAATATGGGTACAGATGTCTATATTTTCACGAGCTTCTTATCAATGGACTGGAAAGAGTTTCTGCAGCAAAAATGCCCTTATTTTTTAATGGTCTCTGATGAAGGAATGAATCTTCTTCAAACATTCTTCTTAAATCTGCTGATACTTGATGCTCTAGGAAACAAAACTAATATCGTACTCACTGCTGGACAGGAAAATGATCACCTGAGAGTTTATGGTTACCATGTCAGTTCCAGATTCCATCATCAGCGATACGTGCAGAAGGTAAACCATGACATGTTTTACTGTCATAGATTGTGACGGTTTCATGGATGATAAATGAAAAAACACTAGAATGCTTAGGGGAATGATTTAGGGGAAATAATAACAATGTAACAGTTTTGTAATAATGATTGCTGCAACATGAGATACATTTGTATAGTAGTCATTAACCAGACATGGTTTAGAAGGATCAAACATAGATACCAGTTGCCTCTTGATATAGATACTGTAGGTACCTGCTATGTACTAAATTAAATTAGAGAACTTTATGATGGTTATTTCTTTACAGCAGATAAAACAGCTGTGAGATATCACAGCGCATCCACCATCTTCCAAAGGTTTAACAAGAATGTGAGCATTTACATTCAGTTTTATGTGTCTCTATGATGGCAGTAGTACATCTACTGACATATAATCGTGGACTGCCCTGACCACTGTACCAGCAGAAGTGGAGTCAGAGGTACCTTTAAAATGATATAAGTAAGAGAGAGAACAAACAAGAGGCCTTGGCAACCACAAGGATTGCGATGATAATTTTTCTCCAGAAAGGACACAATTATAGAGTAATCAATTAAAAACCAAAAATGTTAAACTGTGGTGTTATCATTGGAAATAATATTTTATTTTCTTGGTGTATTGTCATAGAACTTAAAAAATGTTACGTCAGCTGCTCAAGGGCTACGTCACCGTGCAGAAATCTGTGGTAGACAAGCTTCACCATCACTCTTTAACCAAGTAAAGCAAGAGCAATTGTATACGAAGGTAAAAAAATCTCAATACTTCTCACTTTAATACATTTAAGTCTAGGAAGATCTTGAAAATGCTGCTGGAGTATAAACACAGAGTTGGATGAAGTAAGGCTACTATCAAACCAACTATTTTGTTCACCCTAAATCCTTTCACTGTGATAATTCAATAGTCAAAACTAGAATATGACAATCCACTTCATAAAGCCCTTACAACATACCCACATGTTCATCAAGACCTTCTCATCAATTGTTATTGAGTGAATTCATGAATTCATCGCTACTCCCTCTTCTCATGTCACAATATCACTATCGGTGCACTCAGAGAGATCTCAGAAATCAACATCTATCTGACAGCCTACTGGAAAGGAAAGAGTAGAGAGAACGTATTATAATAACAATAATTTTGCTATATTGTGACAGTGTGCTGATGACACCCAGATCTATCTATCCTCCCCTGATCTCCCTCCCTCTCTCTTAGATCATGTAACTAATTGCCTTGCATCTATCTCTACCTGGATGTCTGCACGTTTCTTGAAACTCAACCTCTCCAAAACTCCTCATCTTCCCTCCCTCCAATGCTAAGATTCTCCCATCAATTTCCCTCATTGTTAATGGTGCCATCATCTACCCGCCTACTCATGCATGCTGTCTTGGTGTCACCCTTGACTTCGACCTTTCGTTCAGCCCCCACATTGAGTCTGTCTCTAAAAACTGTTGTCTCCATCTTAAAAACATTGCCCACATCCGTCCCTTCCTAACACAGTATGCCACTAAGGCTCTTGTCCATGCCATAATTATCTCCTGTCTTGATTACTGTAACTCTGTCTTAGCCGGTCTCCCTCTTAACTGTCTCACCCCTCTACAATCCACCATGAATGCTGCTGCCAGACTCATCTTCCTCTCCCATCGCTTTACTAACGTCTCTCCCCTCTGCCAGTCTCTTCACTGGCTGCCTGTGCGCTTCAGGATTCATTTCAAGATCCTGACTCTTACTTTCAAAGCCCTTCACAGCAGTTCCCCTCCCTACATCTCCTCACTCATCTCTAAATACACTCCTAACCGGTCTCTCCGCTCATCCTCTGATCCTCTGATTTCTAGCTCTCATGCACGATTACAAGATTTCTCCAGGGCTGCCCCTATCCTCTGGAATGTCCTCCCCCGGTCTATCTGTCTCTCCTTCAAATAAATCGCTCAAGACACACTTCTTTAAGGACGCTTATAATATTGCACATTAACAACCCCCATATTCCCTAGCTCACATCTCCTAGTCCCTCTAATGCAGGGATCTCCAAACTCGGCCCTCCAGCTGCTGCAGGACTACATCTCCCATACTCCTCAGCCAGCCCCTTAGCTGAAGGAGCATTATGGGAGATGTAGTCCTGCAGCAGCTGGAGGGCCGAGTTTGGGGATCCCAGCTCTAATGCAATACTTACAATAGTGTGGTTGGTCCATGCCTTACACTGGCACTTTTACCTATTGTGTAATACACCCTAACTCTCTCTAGATTGTAAAATCGTTTGAGCAGGGCCCTCCTCACCTGTTGTCTCTGTTAGTCAAATTGTTATGTTACATACTACTTGTTATGTCCTGTCTAACCATTGTACAGCGCTAGGGAATTTGATGGCGCTATATACAACAATAGATAATAATAATAAGGAGAGTAGTCATGAACCTATTTATTGAATTCATGACGTCAGGGTTCAGTATACCTCAAAAAAACTTTAAGGAACAAAGGTTAGAATTTGCAATTGAAAAAGTTTTGTAGACTGGGCATAGACTGAGTTAAGCATAACTTAAGTGTGTGTGTGGAGGGCCATAAAAATAGGCAGAGCATGGGAAGGAGTGGGCAGGCATAGGGACGAGTAGAGAGTAAGTAAAACTTAAGTCAGTAAGTCTTGCTATACAGAGTTTCATTGGCTGAACTTTATTTTTGCTGACATATTTGTTACAGGTGATGAAATGCATTTCTCACTTGTCTAATTCTTTCACTAAAAGATTAGACATAAGGATCATTATTACTGCTGTTTCATGCTCCTTAATACTGCCTATGTGCACTGAGAATCAAGACAGTCTGTTACAGGTATGTGTTTAAAATCTTACATTGCTTTAGAATCACTGTCTTGCTCACCTGAATAGAATAAGCCTTGAAATATTTTCCAAAATCCCTGTTAAATTTTAATGGTGGGAATATTCCTGAGCATAATGTTTTGATGGATGACACACTGAGAGTTATGGTAAAATGGTAAGTATAGTGCAACATATCTTTTGCCTAATCAACTGACCTGGTGGGATGATAGCGTGTTCAGGTAGTCTGACTTACAATAAACTAACTATAATCAGTTTGGTAAGGTTGATGCTACATGTAAATCCTATAGAGTAGCTAAGGATTTTATAGCCTACTTTTGTTTTCAGAATGATTGGTGAATATATATAATCTCATCTATCTAGGGATGCAAAAATAACAATATTAATAACTGCATTTACGGTATTTGACAGCAAACTTGCTCTCATATAATAACAAGCAAACTAAATACATATATAACTTCCCTAAACCATATGCATAGTGGGGTAACTACATGGGTCACAGCCGTTGTCTTTGCGACGTCTCTCTAGACGTGAACATGTATGTCTATGTTGAAGTGTATGTGAGCATGGATGTCTATGTATAAGTGTATGTGAGCATGGATGTCTATGTTTAAGTGTATATGAACATGGATGTCTATGTATACGTTTATGCAAACATGGATGTCTATGTATAAGTGTATGTGAGCATGGATGTCTGTGTATTAGTGTATATGAGCATGGATGTGGATGTGTATGCGTAAGTGTGTGTAAGCATACATGTATATGTGTGTTTGTGTGTGAGCAGGTATGTGTATGTGGTGTGAGACAAGCTGGAGCAAAGATGGCACAGGCAGGTTGTTTGGAGGCACTGCTAAGCTGCTTGGGGGCAAAGGAGCTAATCACAAGCTGGTCTGGGGCAAAGGTGGCACTGTAGGAGATGTACCTTGGTGAAGTTGGAGGGCCCTGGGGAAACTTTTGCACTGGGGCCCTGTGGTTTCTAGTTAAGCCCCACATTTGCATCTAAGATTAAGATTTACTTAAATATTTAACTGTTTTCTTTATGAACGCATCAAAATCAGAAGTGTGGATAAAATGTGAGACAATGTTACTCCATGTAAAGCAGTAAAACTAGGCTACATTTTGTGCCCCATTTTGAACGAAAGGGAAGACTTCGTTTTTGTGTTTTCAAATTTCAGTGATTTGTTTTCTATGCAAAGGCCAATTTAATAATTAACTCTATTTCAACAGGATAAGAAAGTTACACTGACATTGGATGAAGTGGCTGACCTTTGTAAAATGTACTGTCTCACAACAGCTATTGTGCTTACAGTACCTCTCTCTCAAAGAGCAAAGATTAGGAGCCTAAATGCAGACTGGAACAAACATGGATTATTATTTATTAACATGGTAATTATGATCACTATTAATATTATCATTATATCACAAGCTACTCTAGAACACATATGCAAGTACGTAATTGTAATGATATAATGGTTTACGGTGACCTACAATGATAAACTGTTATGAAAAGGTTCCTTATTAATGAGCAGTATACCAGGACCAATAGTGTGTATAGAAACAGTGAAAACATTTTTAAATTAAATTGTAATTTATGTATAAATAAAGTAAGTGCCTTACTTGGCTACATAAATAATCTAGAGGTGACAAAGTCACATAAAAAGGAAGTATAGTCCTGCCCCCAGTCACACCTTTAACCACAACCCCTTATACAAAAGCTGTTTGAAATTATGGTATTATATCATGGGCTGATCCTCTCCTTGAAGCAACCAAGCTGTACTATGTTTCACACCCTTATTTGTTGCTGGTTTTCACTTCTGGGTTAGTTTGGCTCGATCTTCATTTTTTCCATGAATGTCTGACTCCAGTGCCATGTATTTAACCCTTGAACCCCTGTGGCAACCAAACAACAGCAGATGCTTCATTCTAGTCTTCTTCTCCACCTCCTCTCCACAGAAGGAGGTTTAATGTGACAAATCCCCTGTCCATCTGCTGGACTCCATACTGGTTCACAAAGATCTATCTGAAGGTGGACAGGAATACATCCAGGTCCCACATGCAAAAATTTCACTTTTGGATCCTACAGGCAAAATGATCACTCTAAGATTGTGTTTTTTTTACCCTTCCTCCATGTTAGAAGTATAGTACATTGAGAACACGAATGTGTTTTCTACGTAATGTTTCCTAAGCACATTTTATCTTTCTACCTCAAATTCAACATTTTCGGTTTGCTTTTGGAAAGGGTTCTGTACTGCATATTCAGGCTGTGTGTGTGTGCATGATTATTAAGTGAAATGTTTGGGCATATGCGGAAACGTAATATTTTTAAGATTTGCCTGTATTTCTCATGATTATCGACTGATACTTTTTGGACATATGTTAATGATTTTTATGATGTGCTGTGATCTCCATTTTCAGAAAAAACTGTTTGAAAATATTGTTCTAACAGTGGCAAAAGATGAATCAAAAAAATCCAACTGGAAGATTGATTGGAAAAAGGTTTCCGATTTAACAGATGATCTACTGATGAAAAATATTGCATATTACTATGAAAAAGAAGAAGGTGCAGGTATAATAATGTGAAGGAAACATATCTTTCAATTAGCAGATTGCTTACCTTTTTACGAAAACTCATTGACTTGTTTACATAACTACATAGATTGTCCACACAACCATTCTACTTTTATTACATAGTACCACTAAAATCATAAAAATGTTCAGCGGTTCTTATTTGTTGTCATCATGGCAGTCCTCTGAGGCAGAGGCAGGTCCAGGGGTGGCAGTCTCTTGAGTGATCAGGTCCCCTGGTGTGCCGCTGTGCAATGGGGCAGTTACAGGGGAGACTCTGATCTTCCAACTGGGCCATTTACATTAAAGAGGCTTGTGTCGTTTGCCTTCAAGACATGGAGCACCGGGATATGATGTCATGAAGTATGGCGGTGCTCCATTGGAGGATGGAGCAAGTGGCCAAGGTGTATTCCATTGCTTGTTGTGGTGATAAGATAACGTGTAAGAAAACTGACCATTGGGTGTTATGTGGAACAACATAACTTTCTTAACATACCTTTTCAAACCTTGTAATTGATGTTTAATGTTCAATTTTAGGTCTTCAGTTGGAGTATGGGAGTGACATTGACCAAATTTATAAAGATATTTGGAGCACCACATTGCAATTAGTTCCAGAGCAAAAAAAGTTGGCGTCCTTTCAAATCCGAACCACATCAAAGCATTTCCTGTCAGATGATTCATCAGTGAATGGTAAATAAATGTAAATGTTGCAACTAGTGAATGCGTAGTCTGTCTTTCAGAACATTAAGAATATTTTATCTACAAAGCAACATCCAGGAGGCATCATATGCACTAATGTTTTAATTGTATGCTTTTGTGAGAAAACAAAGAATTCAGTAAACCACTGGTGTCAGTATTGTTTCTGAATGTTTAACCTATACTTTTAAACAATACATGTTTCTTTTTGTTAATAAACATATTTTTTTACTCTTCCCAAGTGAAAAGGGAGAAGATACCTACAGCAGGCCTCATACCCATGCGATCTGCCATAATTGAAGATTTTGCTGGAGACATCATGAAGGAGCTACCTTTTTTGAGTAGGTAGGTAAAGAAAAGTGTGTTTTTCTCAGAGGGCTGCACATATCCGAGTAAGCAAGTAATTGTCTATTTTGATATATTGATTTAAATTAGAATGGATGGTATCCAAGCTGAATTTAAATGAATAACTTGGGTCATTTATATGATAGCACCAACTAGGGTTAGATAAATCCTGGGTGGCTCTTGCCCCTACAATTTTTCTGTTGGTTAATAACATTTTCTGCTCTCATGGTTTTTTTTTTGATGCAGCGCAGACTTGTCCAGTTCTTGCACCGAGATCCAATCCTATAGGATATAGTGCTCTGCATGCACTCTAATATATGTATACAGTATATACTTGTGTTCAAGTATATATGTAGTTCTGCTAGGGCAAGAAAGGAATATATAGATCTAAGTTATTAAAAGTAACAACATTGGACGACACAGAGAACAGAGAAAAATAATCTCCCAGAATCTCCCTCTGTTCTCTGAGTTGTTTTATATACATCTTTGGGACAGGAGAAGTCCTTGCGGAGCTTGCAGAGTAACAATCCTCATGCTTTATATATTTAGTTTGCAAGTATGTCTACTAATGCCTACACTACCTCAAATGTAAATTAATTATGTTTTATGTTTAAGCGATGATCCTGTGGTGACTTTACTAAATAAGACAAAGTCATATGATGAAATTTTACATTGGCATTCTGGGAAGCCACTCAGTGATGACTACGACCGCACAAAGCAAGGGTTCACTGGTAATGAAAAGCTCCTGAAACAAAACATTTTTTTCTTGTAACGATATAATTGTCATAATATAAACATGTTATAGTCTTCTTTTATGCTGCTCTATTTCACCTAATACTGGAAGAGAAAACTTATTTCTAAGCTGTTTCAGAATATAGTAGGTGAGGGATACGAGAATTCCAAAGGAAACATGGATTTTGAATGTGATGGGACATGCATTTCATGGAAAATAGATTACATCCGTTCGTTCTTAATCAAGAAACATTTTTATTATTCTGCTGCTGAAATGTATTTGATGCCATTTGTGAATTGTACTCTTGTCTACTGTTGATACTGTTTGACTTTGTAACATGTTTAAGTGGTAGATTGCCTAGTCATATTCAACAACATCAATTAAATATTTAGCTGCATTAGAGTCATGTAATAATAAAATGTACCTGCTTACCTCAACAGAATCAAATAAAAGTAAATGGGCAATGAAACAATATCAAAAGTACCAGACTTTTCAGCGTTTTTATGGACAAAGCTTAGGCGTGACTATGGTTAAGAATATTGCTGTACAACGTGATGAGCTGGAAAAGTCACATGAAGGCCCCAAACTTGGGAAGAAAAAGGAACCTTTGGTAAGTATGTAAGATGAAGAGGAATGAGGAACAAGTATTCCCATTACCAGCTGGTATTGCACCATTTGCTTGGAATTCTACTAATAGGTGCTGCCACAACCACAAGGAATTCTGGGTAGGCGAACGCAAATAAGGTCAACAATTACCTTATTTGCTTACTATTTGAGGCTTGGGGAAGCAGTATCCCAACCTCTTGCTGACGAGTCCCATTAAGGACGAAACAGGTGTCCATGAGTGTTGATCTGGGTACTGCACCTGTTGCCCAGGTTTTGTCTTGTACAGCAGGCAATTACTTTCAAGGGATCCACGTATAAAGTGGATATAGAGGCAAAAGGTGATCATTGTTGACCTTATTTGCATTCACCTACCCAACAGCACCATGGGATTTCTGGGGAAAAAATAAGCCACAAGCCTTCTGGCTTGTCTGGTGTCTGTAGATGAGTGTTTAATAATGCTTCTACTACTATATATATATATATATATATATATATATATATATATAATGCTAATGGGTCCAAGAAGGATTCAGTTCCCATTTCCTGTATACTTGGATGACACTCGGTAATCTTGCAACATGGTTCTACTTGTTAAGTAACAAAAAAGTACATACTAGTTAAACTGAAAAGCTTTTAAGTGGCGATCAGGCATCAACAAATGCTACTAGGCATGTATAGACTAGTGGTCCCCCACTGCAGTACAAACAATAACAGCTTTGTAGAAGGGATATGGACCAGACCCGTTATATCATAATGGGGACCCAAGCTTCTATATTAGAAACATTCACACTTGTTAAAAGACTTGTATTTGCATTACAAGGTAAAAAAGAAGGATGCAATTATAGAAGAGAACCAAAGGAAGGCTAAAGCCATAGAAGAAAACAAAGATACAGAAAAGTGGAGAACAATGGCTTCTGGTCTTCAAAATGAAATCAAGAGGGACATTTTCCTAGGAATAAAAAGACAGGACCAATTAATCAAAAGCATAGCAACGCCATCTGTGAAATTTTGTGCAGAGTTTACAGCATTAAATACCTGCTTCCAGGTGTGGCAGGAACATTGCAGACTGAAATGTAAGTGATTAAACTTAGCAGACTAATCCTGATTCCTTACAACCATTTGAATGATGATGCAATTTTTAGTTTATTTCAAGACCAGGCTAATTTTTGCTATTGTTAGATTTAGGTGAGAGTTTACACTACCATAGGTAAGACCAAACATAAGGATTTAGCTCTTTCCCCTTCTTTTTTCTTCTGTCTTCTTTCTTCATCCGCTTCTCCCCAGTATCAGGTCCATTAACCATGCCTCTCGGATGGCTTCATCAAAAAGGTGAAGACGCGTTGCACACCCTCTCCCCCAATTGGAGGAATAGGGGGAGGCTGTCCCTGGGGGGCATACGCTGGCTCTGCCTTTTTGTGGAAGTACTCCAAGATGCCAAAATATTACAGTCAGATATGTGGAGAAAGTGTTTCTTTTCTCTTTCTCTGCGAATCTGTCTGCATGTGTGTGTATATACACTAGATGGAGAAATGTATTGGGACACCTGACCATTGCACACACAGGGACTTTTATGACATTGTTAACACAAATAAAGAGCAGCTATAACAGCTTTCACTCTTCTGGGGAGGCTTCCAAGTTGTTGGAGTGTTTCTGTGGGAATTCTTGCACATACATCCAGTAGAGCATTTGAGCATTTGTTAGGTACTGTCTCACAATGACCATTCCAGTTCATCCCAAAGGTGGTTTATGGGATTGTGCAGGACGGTCAAGTTCTTCCATGCCAAACTCATCCAACCATGTCTTTATGGACCTTGCTTTGTGCACCACTATATGGACAAAAGTATTGGGACATACCTCTTAATTATTGAAATCAAGGTTTTGGCTAGGTCCAGTGAGGAAAATCTTAATGCTTTGGCATAGCAAGGCATTTTGAACAATGCTAGGGTCCCAAGTTTGTGGGAACAGTTTGAGGAACGCCCTTTTCTATTCCAGCATGACTTTGCCCTAGTGCACAAAGCAAGGCCCATAAAGACATGGTTGGTAGGGTTTTGAAAATGGACAGATCAGCTTAAATGTTGTTTTTATCTTTTTATTTAGCCAAAGATCAAAGAGATATCAATATTGCTGTAGAAGTTATGAAGAAAATACACACGATTATGAACAAGCATGAAGCATTGCTGCAGAAACAGCATAGAAAGATGATTGCTGAATATCTTAATTTTCTAGGATTTGAGAACTTGGCGTGTTTTATGCAACCACCTAAGGTATTAGTTTATGTTCCACAAAAAAGTGGACAAATTGTTGCATATAGTATGAATTTAATAAGACTTCTTATATAATCATACAATCTTGTTTATCACAATTATTTCTGATTTCTCACTTGGCCTTCAAACCAGGGCTGCCATCAGGGGGTACATGTGTAAGTGGGTGTTACTCTGTGTGTGTATGTATGTATGTCAGTATGTTACTCTGAGTGTGTAAGGATGTTTATGTGTGTGTGTGTTAGTGTGTGTAAAAATATGTTACTGTATGTGTGTGTAAGTATGTAAGTGTGTGTAAGTATTTTGCTGTGTGTAGGTATGTTAGTATGTTAGTGTGTGGATAAACATGTTACTGTGTGTTGAGTCAATGTGTGTGTGTTTTAGTTTATGTTGTTGGATAGTGTGTGCATTTGTATAAGACTGTTGTGTTAGCTTATGTGTGTGTATGGTGTTTTGTGTGTTACTATATGGCATTTGCAAGTCTGTATATCCACATGCAGTGTTAGGGAGTGTGTGTATTGGTGTGTGGGGTTTTAGCATGTATGTGTGTTACTGTAAAGTGTTAATCTTTGTGAGCATATGATGATAACATACCTCCGAACATTTCAAAATGTGAAGGTGGGAAACTTTTTTTAAATCTCACAGAACTCACCAATACAAGCAATTACACTTTAAAATGTCCCGCTTGCATCACAACTTAAAACATGCTTCGTTTTTTCAGCATAGTCATGCATATTAAAAATGAGTGTCATGGGAAGTGCAGCAACAGTAAAGCTGCAGATGTTAGCTGTGAACTAAAATTCTCATGATTCTCAGCCACCCAGGTGTCCACCATAATGTAGTCCACAGCAGCAGAGTAGTCTACAGCAGCAGAGATTTTTTAATTAAAAAAGGCTAATGTTAGCCTCCCTCCAAGGACCCCTACACACTGCCGTTACACACACCTGCCCATAAACACACATATACACATACACTGCCTTTACACACACACACATAT
>VKOC01031547.1:0-19868 GCA_009364415.1 Spea multiplicata
TATATATATATACACACACTACCACTCAAAAGTTTAGGATCACTTAAATGTTTTCATGGAAAACAAAGAAATGTCTAGCTGTGCTACTAGCATAATTGCAAAATGATTTTTAATGTTCAATTGGATTAGCTAACACAATGTGCCATTGGAACGCAGGAGTGATTGTGATAAAGTGCCTCTGTACTCTGTACGTCTATGATGACTTTCATTAAAATTACAGCCATTTCCTGCTACTATAGTCATTTACATTAAGAGAGATTACAATAAAACAAAGTGAATTAAGGCACTTCAAATAAAATTTGTGAATTATAATTTATACAAAACAAAACGTGCTATAAAAAAAGTTTTATAAACTGCTCAGTGCAAAAAGCTGTCAGCACTTAGCACATAACCCCTATGTGACAAAAAAATAAAAAAGTGAATAATAGTTTATAGCATATATGTTAATAAAAAATGAATAAAGTGCTATGCAATCTTTATTACACTAACAATTTAGATATATCTATTCTTTCAATGTGACACTAATAGTGAATAATGTGCACTTGAATAAAGGAACTGTATACTTAAATTTGAAAAGTAAAGTAAATGGTGTCTTCTGTATGTACAAAGAGGATACTAGTTCCCCCTATAAGTAGTACACTCACAATGGGTTGAGCAACGTCTATACATTTCATTTCTTTGACCTCATGTTCACCCTCCCCCATTTTGTATAGTATGTACTTTAAGCATTTTTTGAATAGGACATGTAGTCACTTTGATCTCTGCCCATAGTTAACTATAGGAGCGACAAACGCGCATTTGAACAGCTCACGGCTCCATGGTGAGACGTACAGACACGAACTTCACTATGTAGAGGAGAGGGAGGTATGAGTGATGTATACAGAAGTCCCGCACAAGTCCTGAATAAAAGAGAGGAAGAAAACAACTTACCTTTTGAAAATACTCCTCCTGAGGAAGCCACTACAGACCAGCTGGTTTTGGCGAAGCACGTTGAGAATTTGGACATTTGGAGAGGACTTATTTTTGGGACTTTATTATTTACTATTTATTTATTCTGTTATTTATTTATTTGTTCTGTATATATTTATCTATTTTTATAAATGCAATCAGATTTTAAATACTCTTAGGGGCATGTTCCCCAATACATTTATTTATATGATCAATTCCTGATTTCTTTTTCTGAAATACATGGCACTTGCGCTTTTTTGAGGACCAACTTCTGATTTCTCTTTTGGAGATATATGGCACTTGCACTTTTATGAGGATCTTTGGCACCAGCACTTTTTTGGATGGTACTCCAAAGAACAGAGTTCTTTGAGTTACATCGTAATTCCGGTTCTTTTTGTGGAACCAATCACTGAAGTACATTGAGAATCCAACATTTTCTTTATTACTTTATTCAGGTACAAAGATATTGAGAAGAGTTTGAATATCACAAAACAACTGTGAGTGCAACACTTACCAAAAAAACCACATTTGTTGTCACTGGCTACACTATTGTTTTTTTCTTTTTTCTTTTCTTTTTTCCCCCAAATAACACAAGCACCCCTAAGTGGAAGTCATAAATAGCGTGGTACCAGAATGAGAGCAAAATTCCCCCCCCCCTTGTACACCAACCTGTTCTTGGGTTGGTGGAAATCTTTATTTTTGGTGACTTTAATAAATTCAAGTCATCTATTGTACTGTATTTCAGGTACATCAGTGACTTAATTCTTATTTTGCAGTTTTTATTTATTTTTAACAATAAGGAACTTAACCTAAGATTTATGTATAATTTTCATCTATCTATGGTTCACAAATTTGTATAGGAAGCGTCATTCTCGTAACACTCTGCTTTATGTCAAAACCTGTCATCCTCACCATTTGTTTAGGGGTATTCCTGAAGTTCATTTTATCTGCCCCAAAAGGATTTGTAGTATTGATCTCCTCTACCAGGAACAAGCAAGAGACCTAGAGAGGTTATTCACTCAGTAACATCTTTTAAGCTAAGAGGGTGGTGGATTGCATTAGCCTTACCAATTATCAAATTAATTTGTTTAAGTGGTTGATTAAGTAACTAAGGTGGCAATTACTTTTTTCCCCAGAAATCCAGGTTGCATACCTTTTTCCTTCTATACATTAAATTATCATTTAAAACTGCATTTTGTGTTTAGTCTGGTTATCTTGTCTAATATTAAAATTAGTTTGATGATCTGAAACATTTAAGTGTGACAAATATGCAACAACAGAAGAAATCAGGAAGGGGCAAATACTATTTTGCAGCACTGCATTGGCAATAACATAATACCATACCAACAAAATTGAAGGTATGGCTAGAGACACAGCTTCAGAGTATCAAGAAGTGGAGCTGCAATGGAGGTCTATGCTGCAATAGCACAAACCCCAATTAATTTTACAGCTTCCTGGGCTGCTCAGGGGAGATTATAGAACCTCCCAAACTGGCCCTTGACTCCCATTGCCCACACATTTGGAGAGTGGCCTAGTTATGTGGGACAGTGCCCAATAATTGCAACATTGTTTTTCAGTGAAGCTCCAGTATTTTTTTTTTAACACCACTGCATTTTACCAATCCAAATGTGGCTGAATCCATAAATTGAAGTGAAGAAAACAGCGACAGAAGTAGCTCAACTCTGCCAGGTCCCCTAACCTGTCCGTAAATACTGCTGTACCAGAATAGAAGTCGCATTTTCCCTTTCCCATTTCAGATTCTAGCAATTATGTATCTTAATTACTTTTTTTAAGTAACTTCTTGTAAATTCCTCGGAGTTGTGAATATCCTGCACATTCCTGCAAGTTAACCGATAATCCAGTACTAAACTGTAAAACCGCTTTAGAATTTCAAAGAATAGAACAGTATATATCAAACAACAGTATATTAAAGTTACTGAATAAATAGAACACATATTACGCTCATAATATATGCAGGATTCTGTTCTTTTGTGAGACATTGTACTAATAATACTTTCAAGTGACATCACCTGGCATCATTGCCAAGTGTTTTAAACAAAAATGTAATCTAGACAATGGTGTAATCGCTAGGAACGCCACCGAAAGTAAATTATGGCTATTATTGATTTTGCCCAGTGACATTTTTTCTATCCTATAGCCAATGTGTGAAATTACATTTCTATTTCTATTATACAAAAGATTTGCAGACACCGTGATATATTTATACTTTAGGTGTCTCGAGGCGGCTTTTTAAATGCACCAGGTATAAGCCACATGTAAAAACGATCCTTCTAGCTTGCTACTTTAACATGATGTACAATCTTCCTGTTTATCATTTTGTTACGCTTTATTACTGAACCGTATATTGGAAGACAGGTTTTATTGCCTATTTTAGTAGCTGTTCATCAAAGGAGATTCACAGAGCAAGCAAAGTCGAATGAGACAGTGAAAGAAATCATTTTTGGCAGTTTTTGAGTACAGGCAAATCCAGATATTGGCTTTCTTGTTTGTAGATGAAAGACAATCAATAGCTAGAAGAGCTGAAATAATAGAATTAAATATATTTTAAGGGATTTTTTTAATAATCAGTGTGCTTTCCTAACATTCTGTTGCAGTACTGTAACATAGTAATACATTATTATTGTATTAGTAAAATATCAAAAAAACTTGCTGAAATAATTTCAGTACAACTTTCCTCAAATGGTCCTGACGCTTTTTGAATGCTGTGAAATGAAGTCCAACCCTTTAAACAAAACAATATTCAGGATATCTGCAAACATATAACACTATGTATGCACTATATACATTAGTAGGTAGAGTCCAGTAATGTAATAAACATTCTTGGGAGCCTTCTGAATGTGCTGATCCTGAGACTATTGAAATATGAACTCTTCAATAGTTCATAACAAAGACTATTGCAATGACTCCCAAATGGCAATGAAATGGTTCTAATAATGATCCTTATGAAAACCATGGATTATCAGGAGGTAAGGATAGTTTTTTCAACAAGGGATTTCAGATGTGATACTCTAGACATTGTGAGTTCAATATGAAGTCAGCTTGTAAGAATGACCCTAAGTGACCCATAATTAAATCCCAGCGACTCGGGGGCTAAGCTTCTATATATATATCAACATAGAGGAGTTTAATCTCTGTTAACAGCAAGATTAAAATACTTAGGAGCAATTGGAATATTCTTTGCATTGCATTAACCATTAGAATTCAATATAAAGAAGTCAGCTGGCAATAATGACCATAAGAATAATAAAAACCCAGAGACTCCAGGGCTAATCTTCTATGCATATCAACATACAAGAATTTAATCTCTATTATCAGATTTAAACTACTTGGGAGCAATCTGAATTACATTCTCCATTAGAATACAGACACTACCACATGCAATTAAATTATTTAAAAAAAAATGAAATATGTTTTTAATAAAACATAAAATAAAATGATAATGGTGAAATGTTATTAGTGAATTTATAAATCTATAATGCTGATATTTATAGTTTATTTTTAATCAGGATAAAAAAATTAAAATATAGCTAGGAACATTTGATGATATCACTTTTTTTAGGTTTCATGGTTAAGGTCATTGGTTCATTTGTGTGACATTGGTAGGTCTAAAAATAATTGTATGACAGTTGCATGTTAAGGGGACAAAAAGAATCAACCAATTGATTTTCCTCTGAATGTTAAATCCTACCATTCACTTAACAATTTTTTCAATGTGGTCTTAAATACTTATATTAAGAAATAAACTGTTCTTTTTCTATGCATATTATTATGAACCTTAAGTCTGCCAAACATGGGTGATACATACCCAGCAAATACTGAACGTTCATTGAAAAGAAGGGCATGGAGGGCCAGAGGTGTTAGGATCCTTTAGGGAGCTATTCGCTAAAGTAATGCTAGAAGAAGACTGACCAACAGTTACTTTGAAGGAGCTATATAGCTCAGTGGCTGGGAGTGGAGTAATGGTACACCAGTTACAATGGCCAGCATTAGAGGGTGGTAAGAATGAAACAGTCATTCCAAAAAAAAAATCTAACAGCATGTCTAAAGTTTACATTGTTTACAAACAATCAGGCTCACTCAATGTGGTGGCCGGTGATCACAGTTGTCATCAACCCAGTTACCCAATGGAGATCTGTCCTTAAAAGGCACAGCCTCCATAGTAACCTTACCCTATGACATTAGCAGTCAGTAAAAAGAAGGGCAGTTGTGGGAGTTACTATTGGAGGAGCAGCTGAAACACTGCCCTCCTTTGCAGCTATCACTCTTCTGGGTTAACATTTCTGAGGGAATTTTACCCTATTAATCCAGTAGAGCATTTGTGAGGTCAGGCACTGATGCTGAACGAGAAGGCCCGACTCGCAATCTCCATTCCAGTTTATCCCAAAGGAGTTCGATGGGGTTGAGGCTTGGGCTATGTCCGTGCCAGTCAAGTTCTGCAACACCAAACTCATCCAACCATGTCTATATGGACCTTGCTTTGTACACAGGGGCAAAGTCTTGTGGAATAAAAAAGGCCCTTCCCCAAAATGTTCCCACAGTTGAAATCATACAATTGTCCAAAGTGTTCGTGTGTGGTATAGCATTAACATCATCCTTTACTGAAACAAAGGGGCCTAGTCTGAACCCTGAAAAACAGCTCCAGGCCATTATCCTTCCTCCACCAAAGTTTGCATTAGGCACTATGCATTCCATTAGGTAGTGTTCTCCTGGCATCTGGCAAACCCAGATTCATCCATCAGACCTCCAGATGGTGAAGCTTGATTAATCACTCCAGAGAACACATTTCCACTGCTCCAGAGTCCAGTGGCAGTGTGCGTTACGCCACTCCAGATGATGCTTGGTGATCTCAGCCTTAGGAACCCATTTCATGAACCTCAGACAGACAGTGCTTGTGCTGATGTTGCTTACAGATGGCGTTTGGAACTCTGTAGTGAGTGATGCTCCAAAGGAAAGTTCATTATTGCGCATTACGCTCTTCAGCACTGTTACTACTGCCGGACATTTCCACTTCTCAATATCACTTGCAGATCTAGCAGTTGTATCTGTCTTTTTATTACAAACAAAAACATTGCCAGCATACACAGGCAAAATGAATAACACATGTTAAATAAATGCTAATCAAAAAATATTGCTTCCCTCTTTTTCTTAATGGATTTTTGCACATTCCTTCAAACGCAATCTCTCTAATACGGAGGGTCTTATCTTCCCTGCCTCTAATGCTAACATACTCTTCCTCTCACCCACACTGCCTCACCTTTCCAAGTCTAACTCGCAGGCATCTGTCACTATACCCTCTTACTCCTCAGTCAGTTTGTTAGTGCCATAATACTAGACTATTATACAAACATCAAGTTGTTGCTCTAGTAGGCCTCTAGAAAAACTAAGGAAAAATATGTGTATATGCTCTATCACTTGATAAATCTCATTGTATGAAAATTAAAGAAAGTCATTCTAATTACAATTTTTGTTGCAAAATATACTGTATGTAATATTATGATAAAGGTGTTACCCTTCACTGCCTTTGTCAGCACCATTCAGGTGAAAGGACAAGTCAAGTATATTGTCTGTTTTTTATGTCTATTCCATAAATATATTTGTCCCTTTCTCCTAACTATGTAAGGGTTGCCTAACCAGGAGCATTATTTCTTGATGGCACATCACCTAGAAGCTGGAAGGGTTCAATTATGGTTGTCTTTGCTAATTTACTTATTACTATAATTTCCATTTATAAATTGCCAACACTCTTGGCAGTGCTGCACAATCAATGTTTAAAGAAGAAAACATAAACTGGAGCAGGGTGACATGTATAAGCATAAAAATCCATTGTGAGTCATTCTTGTGGCAGTTTTAAATTAAACATCAAAAATGCTGATTATACTTTTTTTTCTTGTAATATTTAGTGTTTCTTAAGAAAATAAAAACAATAAAAAAGACTAGTTTAAAATGAAGTTAGGAGAGAACACTGTCAAATGCATTTGTCACCTATATATGCTCACAAGAGGAAAATATGGAACACTTATTGTAAGACTCAGTGGCTCACAGGAGGCACAAAATTCTAGTTGACTCGGGAATGGCTGACAAAGGGGGAAATGGACCGTTTGCCTCCTGGGCTGCTATACATTTAAGACTTTCATGTGTGCCTGCAGAGGTTAACTTGATCAACAATTTTAGGTTACTCTGTCTCTCCAATCTGAGTGCAGCCAATGGTTAGGTATGACCGGCTGCTGCGTGAGCAAAAAAACATAATGTGCAGCCGCACATATCGAGCCATCGGCCACACTTAGGTCATTAGCCAACCACTGTCATTGGCAATAAAATAGCATACCTCCCAACCAGGGGCGTACCTAGAGTATTTGGCACATGGGGCGGATCCTGCATGTGGCACCCCCCCCCACACACACACATTAAAACTGCATAGCTTCTATTGTTAGGCAAACATTGACAGGGGTACAGCATAACTGTTATCATTATATACTGAGGCAGACATTGACGGGGGTACATGCACTGCCTTTACACACACCTGCCCATAAACACACATATACTGCTGCTGATCGGATGGCTGTGCCCCCCCCCCCGCAGCTGTACCTGAGCTGCGGGGACAGAGGGGGGCATGATATAATAATGGCTGTTGAAGGTTTGCTAAATCACTATAATGGCTCCAGAGATTTTTAGTCTATTGTTAATTTTGTTTATCAAGGTCCCCAAAGTACCTTTCAAATACTGTATGTACCAGTCCCTGTTTTTTGGGTTAGGCTTATTAGGCCCCTAAATCTGACATTAGGAGCATTTAAGTCTTAATAATTACATAGTTAAATAGTTACATAGTTATATAGGCTAAAAAAGACATGCGTCCATCAAGTTTAGCCTTTCCTATATCGGTTAATTTGTTGCTGTTTTGTTCAAAACAAGGCAAAAACCCCCAGTTTGGCTCTTTCCAATTTTGCACTAACCAGGGAAAAAAATTCCTTCTTGACCCCTTGGATCAATAAGCTGTTTCCCCATAATTAAAGATTATATCCCTGAATATTATGTTTTTCCAGATATCCATCCAGTTGCAGTTTAAACGTCTGTACAGACTCCGATAAAACTACCTCTGCAGGCAGAGAATTCCACATCCTTATTGTCCTTACTGTAAAAAAGCCTTTCCTCTGCTTTAGTCTAAATCTCCTTTCTTCCAGTCTAAACGCATGACCACGTGTCCTAATGCTGTAATGTATGATAAGTCTCCCATATTCTTAGAAAAAATGATTGTAAAAACACATGAATTATTTTTAAGCTGTATTAGCCTAAAGAATGGAACATATTCTTAGAAAAAAATTATAGTAAAAACACGTGATATTGTTGTTATAGGTGACCCTCTTGTATTAAACCAAAAGCTGTGTATATGTTATACATATACACATCTACATATATATACATACATACAATGCATATTATGTAGTAATTATGGAACATTGTAATTGCCCTGAATATTATTATTTACTAAATGCAAGGTCCACTAGAGGGTGCTAATGTTCTTTAAAACTGCAGTTTACATACAAATAATATACTACAAAAAATAAACCTGTTTAATACTTCTTAATGACACTTTTGTACACTCATGCATACAGCAAATGAAATGTGTTGATTTACATAATTTTTATGGGTACATCTATTTCTCATGTAAACATTATCAACTTGCATATTTAAAATGTTATTGTCATTATTTTCCAGAAATTTTAAATGGAATGGAGTGCATATGTGTTCTAAAATATTGGTAATTTAAAAAATAAACATCCAAAAACTGTGCTTTTAAAAAAAATAAAAAAAAAACAGCCACATTTTATACCATTATTAAGTGTTGGGAATCAAAAGCTTTAATTCCATCAGTTTAAGAAAAGCAGTAGATTAGATAATAAACAATATTGCCATTTTGTTTTACTTTGTATGACCTAGTCAAATAGAAATCCTTATTATATTGAACGTTATATTATATGAGTGTTAATGTCAGTAGAAGATTTTAAAATGGTCACTTTTCCCCTAAACCTGGCTAGCATTTAGGGCTTTCCTGAGACTTTTTATGCAACATTATGACCTATAAATAACTGAGGAGATGAGTAAGACAAAATAGAAGAATGCAATAAGTAGAATACTATGATAAATCAATAGGGCAGGCTTTTGCGGTGGTATTGAAAACAATGTGGATGACTTAACTTTTTAGTGACATCACAGTTTTGTCACTGGTCACAGCATATTTCGGTCTACAAGACCTCTTGATGGGTATGCTACATGGCAATTACCCTTTTTGGGGGCAGTTTCTTTGTGAGGGGGTGCTAGACATGTAAGGGTGGGACTACCGGAGCGTGGCGGAGCGTGGTGGATTAAGCCCCAGACAGCCTTAAGTGGGCAGAGAGACTAAGGAGAAGTGGATTGGGAGTGGATTGGGATTCACTCACCTGCCCAGAGAAGTAGAGAACACACCCAGACACTCTATTATAAAAAAAAAGCAAACATTCATAACACCTAGGTATATGTATATACAGTAAGAGTGTTCTGCAAACATAAAGTCAGAATTAATAATGTCAAAATACATTATTCTTGCTAAATAATACACTCTATAACAAAAATAGCCACCGATAGGCCACAAAGTCACATAAAAGCTTTTCGTAAAGCCCTACTCCCTAGCCAAACCACACCAAAGCAAAATGTGTCCTTTTTTTTAGCCATTTCAATGCATGGCCACTGTTTTGTCAGCAACCATAGCATAGCTACTGTATTTGGGTTTTAGTAGGAATCATCTAGCAATCTAATGTGACTTTCCTCTCCTCCTGAAAAAATGTTAAGGTGACCACTGTTAACTAAGTCAGAATGATCTGTCCTTGTCAAACGAAAAGTTATTTAATTCTAGGACATTCATATAGCTGACTGTAACCATTTGATGATTTGTATCATACAGAGAATTGCAGAATGGAAATTGGTCTTCTTTTTATTTTACTCCACACTAGACACATGTCTAAAACAACTTTTTTCCAGACAGTTGACTATAAATTGATTGAATATTAATAGGGAAAACATGTATAACAATTAATATATGGGAATCTTGGTAATTAATGTACTTGTAATTTTGTTCTTTGTCAATTTCTATTTTTATAGTTTCAGTTGAAACAAGATGACATGTTCATGATTAATATCATTAAAATCTCACTACATAAAAGAGAAATAATGCAAATGTCTTTCACTTATCTACATAAAAGAATAACAATAGTAGATAGACATGAAGGATGTAAATTAGATTCTAGACATAATTAGATCTAGCATGGACCATATATAAAACTTACTTATTATTAGCATAAAACATTGAGATGTCATGTCACTAGATTGCACAGGTTAAGTAAGAGAACCAGCATCCATTGAATGTTCTGTAGCCAAAGGTGATTAAAGTTTTAGTGGAACCCTTTTTTATTTTTTGAACTCTTAACTGTAAGAAACTGTTTACCATATTTTTACATACTATTATTACTATCATACTGTTGAGCAGCATGAAAGGACCTGGGAGTTATAGTTGGTTTGGATTAGACTTGGGCTCCGGCTAACTCTCCGTGTTCCTCTTCGCTGGGAAAAAAATCTTCGGATTCCACGAATATTCGCCCGTTCCTGTGTTCGGTTTGGGTGAATATTTGTGTACATTATTTGTGTTTGGTTTTTTCCAGTTTTTTTTAGAAGGGGTTAATACGGGGTTAACGCGGTACGCACTACGCAGCAGCTGTGTAGCCCCCTGCTGGCGACCAATAGAGTCACTCGTACAGACTTTTAAACTCCTGGTGCTGAAACTCGGCCTGGGATTTAAAGGTCGGTAAGAACGACCAATAGAGTTGCTCGTACAGACCTTTAACTCCTGACACCTGCTCGTTTGGACCTTTACCTCCTGGAGCGGTGAGACCAATGGTTTCCCCAGGTGGAGTTTTACCGCAGGAGTTAAGGAATCCCTCGTTTAGACCTTTAACTAGTAGGTAGGCTAGACAGGAAAGGGGAACAGGGAGATTAGAAGACGAACACAAAGATTCTTTGTGTTGTATGTCTTCGTCTTCGTGTATGTTTTGCCGCCACCATGTTCGTTTCTTGGGTACTCGGGCTGAACAACAAAAACGCACACTTCGTGTTCGTTTTCATGTTCGCCCGAATACGAATGCACAAGCCTAGTGTGGATTACCCCAGGTCCATTTAATTATATATTTAAATGAACAGTCAAGGTCTTAAGTGTAACGCCTAACACTACCACGGTCCCGACTCCTCCGACACGTGGCGCTGTGGTGTCACTCCTGGCACTCTACTCCATATCTGGTGGGACTGTTCTAGGATTGTTCCTTTCTCGTCGAGTGTACATGAGACGGTTCAACGCCTTTCAGACGTTTCCTGCCTAGTTTTTAGTCATACCTCTCAGTCTGTTGCTGGCTACAAAAAGTCGGTGACCCGTCATTTACTAACTGCGGCACGGTCGCTTATTTCTCTTCACTGAAAGGACGCTTTTCCGCCCTCCTTTCGCAAATGGATTGAACGGGTCAAGTCAATCAGGTTGTTTGAGGAACTGGTGCTGCAATCCGAGGACCGCCATATGCAATATCTTCAGACGTGCTTTCACCGGCTTTCGTTCCTGGCGGACCCTCTCACTAAACCTCTTTTGCTACAGTGAGGACTTCCACCCCCTTTTTTTTTTAATGTGTGTTCTTGTCTTTTTCCTGGTGTCTTGTCTGTGTGTTCTGCTCCTCTGCTATCCCTTTCCTCTTCTTTCTTTTCCCTCTTGCTGTTCCTTCTAGTTCCTTTCCTGGATTTCTTTATCCCTCCCGGGTGGGTGGTGGGGAGGTCTAATTGCCCTATGTACTATTCCCTATCATGCTGTCTTTGTTTCATTGGACTCCGCAGTTTCTCGTTTGCTCATGTCTGATAAGGCTGATTTTTCTTCTTACTCTGTGAGGGCCGCCATGTTTTTGTGGCTGTCCAGATGCCGATGTTACATTGGATTCTGTGTTACATTTGCCCGCTGCGTTGGGTATTCTTGCCCAGCTCTGTATCCTTGTTCCCTTCTCCCGCCCGTCCTATTCCTCTGTATACCCTCTTCCTGATTCCCTCTTTGTCCACATTCCCTTTTCCCTTTCCTTCTGATGTTCCTTGAAACCTAATAAAAATTATATTTACACAAAAAAAGAAAAATGATTTGCTTATTTATTAGTTTGTCATTAATTGAAGAAAAATTACAGAGAAGTGAAATAAGTTAATAAATTCCACTCATGTAGTAATAATTACTTAAGAAAAGATCCCTGATCATTCATTTGTAAATCTTCAATCTTCAAATACCCGCAGATGGGCCTGTGTTCTCTACACATTTAGATTAACTGTTTTACTGAATTGTATATATTTTATGAACCCCTTGACAAAAAAACAATGGTTTATTGTGACAACACTCATCCCATTGGAGAAATATGCCCTTATAATCTGTTTATTCTCATACTATGCTTTTGCCTTTAAATTAAGAGATTACAAAACCTAGAATATTTCATGTTATGTTATCCAATATAACTGGCATTAAATGGCCTATAATTGATTTGACATCTGCGGTGGTTTGTTTTATACCAATAAACTGCAGCTGGAAGCTTACGGGCTATTGTCATATCAAGACTTTACATCTGTCATGTCTCCTCTGAATGTTTCCTTGCTTGTCAAAATGAACAAATACTCATGGACTGATATGAGTTTTTCCATTTTTTTACATATACAAAGTATGTACAATAATACAAAATAAATAAATAACGAAACAAAACATTCCACATACTCAGATTAAACAGCAACAAAACTAAACAAAAAAACCATGTCAAACGAACGGATAATCCGGGATGCGACTGGAGATGGGCAACCATTATACCTTCTAAACCTCAGTTTCCAGAAGCTGTATAATCTTCTCCCATTTTGTGAGGTTAGTTATACTATATCCAATTGATTTTATTATACCCAGTTCCATTTTACAATGTTATAATGTGTATAACCTTATCTCTTCCCACTGGTGCCTTTTTCTACTTTTCCAATACTTAGCTATCAATATCTTGGTGGGCAAAAGAATATGGGTTATCAACATTCTAACAGCGTTTGAGCTCGTTGGCCAGTCCAAATGTGGTAAAGCAAAATCCGAGGTAAAAGGCAGCTTAATCCCAACTTAATCCCAGCTTTTAAACTGTTTCGACTCCTCTCCTTTATTCAGTAGTTTACACTTAGATATAAACCATTTTATTCTTAAATAAGAGAATATCTCTTTAGGAGGAAGTAAGAATTCCTCCTGCAACTGAAAAAAGATTTAAGTTTTTTCAAGGCAAAGATCTTGTATAGTTAGAATACCTGCCTGTTTCCAGGCAATACAATTAAATTTTTCTATATTACCTGGGGTTACATCTAAAGGGAGGAGGTCACCTAACATATTATATAGGCCTAACTTTTTTCTAACCTTATCCTATACGTCCAGAATGCTTTTTAGAACCAGGGATCCTTCCCCACGTGCCCAATCCCTACCCCCTGGTCTAATGAACCATGGTAAAGATGCCAAATCTACACATCCAATAATTTTCCCTTTTATTTGATACCATGTTTCTTCTCTAGCTACCTTTGTCTGGGATGCCATTACATGTGCTAACATACATGCGTCATGGTACTCCATTATATTTGGTACTCCAAGGCCCCATTCTCTAGTGTTCCTAGTTAGAAGTGTTAGACTTTTTGCCAAATAAACTTATTAAAAGCTGCCTGGATCATGCATAGCCATATCTTAGGTAACATTTGGAATAAGTAAGTCCATTTAGGTAAAATATATTATTTAATAGTATTTATTCTACCGATCCAGGGAATTTCTTTTCTTTTCCAGTCTAAAATTACAAGAAAAGTTAATATCATGTATGTAGAAAAATGATTGGTATGTAAAGGTTATCTTCACTCCTCTCTAAATGCTGTAACACTACTGGTATAGTATTAGATTATTATCTAAATATAGTCTTTTCTATAATAGTGGTAGAAATTCCTTTTTTTATAACATATTTTTCATATTCAAACATATAAATAATGAAAAGAACAAACCTTATAAACTAGGTAGTCATGGTTCTTAAAAATTTTACAGTTGGCAGCTAATATTTTGATATTTTCTTTTGAGCGCTATAGAACAATTAAATTATAGTACACATGCATGCTCACACACAAGTACATATCCATCTAGATTACTTACCACTTACCACTCACCGCTTCTGCAGCTTTCCCCCTGGCAGCTCGCGTGACGGTGTCACATGACCTGGATACGCTCCAGTCTCCTCGTGCCGTTTCAAAATAGTTAAGAAAGGGCTCTTCCAGCCTGGATTGGTGCAGTCCAGGTCAGAAGGGCTCTTTCTAAATAATTTTATACTAGTATAAGGAGACAGGAGGAAGGGGTCTCAGGGGTTGCACAGGTCGGGACCCCTGTAGTTACACCAGTGGTTACCAGCCTTGATGTGGACAAACTCGAGCAGATCTATTCAATAAATTGCAACTTGTCAAAAATATGTGTTTGCAGTAGCAAAAAACTTTCTTCCCCTAGCCGAAAATGAAGACTGATGGTTCCACCGATCATCTCTGGATGGGGGTGGAGTAGCCCCTGGAAGATATTTTATTTATTTTAACTCCCTCATCCCACAGGGAATGGGATGGGATTGAAGGAAAGCATGGCTTGGGGTCTGTGCCTCCCATTGAGTTTTTAGTCACGACTGCAGGTAACAAATCACAGTGACAAAAGGAGTCTACACAGGCTGCACAGAAATGTATTTCTGCAGCATATTTTTCGATTAAGAGGTGGGAAGATTCTCTTCTACTACCTCTGTTGGCAAGCTGACTCAGGATAATATTGCTCAAAACGTAGTTATTAATACACCATTTACAGTGGGTGGATTTACTGTAGAATAATAAGTAGGTCAACATTATTGAACTGAATTGACCTAAGAAGCCTTGGAGGTAAAATGTGCATAACTGCATTTTTAACAAAATAATTGGAAGATAATAATACATTTACTTCCATCCTTGATAAAATTTAAGAACTCTAGGACACTTGATTTGAGACTGTGTGATACTTGTATAGTACAGTATAAGCTATTTACATTACTTTTAATGATATTTGAATTCTGGTGTTTGTTCTTCAAGTTCTTCTAATTGAAATTCATGTTTATTCTTTTCTGTTTTACTTTCCATTTAAATTAAATAACGTGTGTTGTATACAAAATATAAGCACTTTTTATGTATTTCTATCACATAGTTTGACAATACCTACCAACAACAAATACTGATCAACTTTAGAAAGCATGAAAAACAAAGCATACCATAAACATACTTTGGGCTATGAAATGGGGTAGTCAGGGGACCATGATAAAGGGGAGCAACAGTATAAGATTAAAAGTGGATCAAGAGCTTCCCAGCTATACATGCTCAGATAACCATTGAATAATATGCAAACCTAGGAACTTACCAGGTCTTATCCTTGGATACATTCTCCTTGTGCTCCTTATATGAAAAAAATGGCAGGGCTAGGAAACATAGAATTCGCCATCTGATAACCATTTGGACCATCTAGCCTGCCTATTTTTTTTCTGATGTAAAGACTCAGACCTTAATCAGTCTTTCTTCTCATCTCATCATCTTTCCTTATATGCCTATCCAATGTATGCTTACATTCCCTCACTGTTTTAGCCTTTACCTGGGAGGCTGTTGAACTTTTCTACCACCTTCTCAGTAAAGTAAAATTGACTTATATTATATCTAAGCCTCTGACTGTAGTTTTAGATTATGACCTCTTGTTCTCACATTTTACTCATTTTTGAAATACATTTTCCTCCTGTACTTCGTGAAATGCCTTTGTGAAAAGTACTGTATTTAAATGTTCTATTGTATCCCCTCTCTCTTCACTCATCCAAGCTATATGTATAGGTTTTTTTCCTGTTGGTTTTATCCTGTAAACCGTTCACCATTTCAGTTGCCCTTTTCTGAACAAAATTATTTTTGGGAGAGAGGTTTCTATAACTGTACAAAATACTCTAGGAGAGGTCTACAGGGAGATATGTAAAGTGGCATAACTATCCTTTCCTCCTGCTACTAATGTTTCTCACTATACAACCCAGCTCTCTGTTTGCTTTTTTCCCTGACATTTTAATGCATTGAGTGCTTACATTTAAGTCCTAGGAAATAATTACCGTTTTTGCTTGATTATAAGACGACCACCCAAAATCTGAGTATTAGTTTAGAAAAAAAGAAAAACCCTGGCTATATGCCAGGGGGTTAAAAGGCATTTCTGGAGGTATAATAATGTTTATGCAGGTAACGAGCTGACATTAGGAGCACTGTCTTAAAAGGAGTGCTCCTCATCTTAGCTTGTTACCTGTATAAAAGACACCTGTGTGCAGAAGCAATCAATCAGATTCCAAACTCTCCACCAAGGCCAAGACCAAAGAGCTGTCCAAGGATGTCAAGGACAAGATTGTAGACCTACACAAGGCTCGAATGGGCTACAAGACAATCGACAAGCAGCTTAGTGAGAAGGTGACAACAATTGTTGCTATTATTCGCAAATGGAAGAAACACAAAATAGCTGTCAATCTCCCTCGGTCTGGGGCTCCATGCAATATCTCACCTCATGGAGTTTCAATGATCATGAGAACGGTGAGGAATCAGCACAGAACTACACGGAGGATCTTGTCAATAATCTTAAGGCAGCTGGGACCATAGTCACCAACAAAACAATTGGTAACACACTAAGCCGTAAAGGACTGAAATCCTGACTCGCCTGCAAGGTCCCCTGCTCAAGAAAGCACATGTTCAGGCCTGTCTGAATATCTGATTGATTCAGAGGAGAACTGGGTGAAAGACCAAAATCGAGCTATTTGGCATCAACCCATCTCGCCGCATTTGGAGGAGGAATTCTGCCTATGACCCCAAGAACACCATCCCCACTGTCAAACATGAAGGTGGAAACATTATGCTTTGGGGGTGTTTTTCTGCTAAGGGGACAGCACAACTTCACTGCATCAAAGGGGCGATGGATGGGGTCATCTCCTGTCAAATCTTGGGTGAGAACCTCCTTCCCTCACCCAGGGCATTGAAAATGGGTCGTGGATGGGTATTCCAGCATGACAATGACCCGAAACACACGGCCAAGACAACAAAGGAGTGGCTCAAGAAGAAGCAAATTAAGGTACTGGAGTGGCCTAGCCAGTCTCCAGACCTTAATCTGTGGAGGGAGCTAAAGGTTCGAGTTGTGATATCACATGAAATATCACATGCAAACTCTGCATTGTGGGTATAGATCAATTGAGAGCCACATGGAAAAAGATCGACTGAATATCCCATGCAAACCCTGCATTTTGGGAATAGATCAAATGTGAACCACATGGAAACATATACGTCAACTGAATTTTACATACAAACCCCGATTTGAAGGTCAAACCAAAGCATACAGATTAGCAGGAATGCCTATAACATATCCTTTGAAATAAATATCCAAACGATACACCATGGCGCGCATAAACATAAGGGGAAAAGAATAAAAACCAATAGTGAAATATATAAACACAAATAATATAATAATGCGGTGTCTGATCCACTCACAAGCGGGCTGAAAAGAGCGAGCTCATCACAGGTATCGGTAGGAAATTCTTATAATATCTTCTAAAATCACTAAAAAACAAATGGACCGGCAATAGTGCAGTAAATCCACAATGTAAATCTTAAGTAAGGCAAAGAATGCACTCACAGTTAAACGTGGCACTACTAAACAAATAGAGTGCACAAACATTGCATGACGAAATAGTCAGGATCAGCAGGTAGTCCGGTATGATTATCCTCTCTGTCTCTGCTTTCTCTCAACGTGTTTCGCAGATTGTACGTCGGCTTCCTCAGGAGAAAAATCCACTAAAGCAGCAGAAAAAGTTATGCGAATATCGTCTGTCTGTTTAAAACACTTCAAGGAAGAGTGTTGTCGACAGCTGCTAACATTGGGGAGTATTTATTATCATTATCATTAACATTAATTTAAATGTACACGTTGAACTCCAGTCTTTTGTTGTCTTTACAAAATAAATATCCAAGCAAGATCTACAACTTTAATTAAAAAAGTATATGTATGATATAGAAAATCTCTGTTAATTCACTCGCTGAATGCAGACAAATCCTTGATCCTGACCATTTGGAGACTGATGGACCAGCCCATGCTCCTGGACTGGGGATGGAATATGTGAGAAGGATGAAAGACTTGAATCTCTCAGCTAAGGGCAGGGTGGCTGGTATGGGATCAGTTTTTAACTTCGAGCCTGTACTATGAATTCACTTAGGGGAAGCTCTGAGCATGGGGGAATTGTCCAAGGGAATGTAATTGAGAAAATCAGTTGTAACCATAATCCTATGCGCATATTGGGTCCCTAATACACATTGTGTTGATATTGGTTAAATATGTATTGTTCTTTAAAAGATACTACATGATTTTATTTCTGATTATTACTTGTCTTATGACCATGTCAATGCTTATTTGCATTAAGCTGTTTATGTCAGAGGCTGTCTTTTAGACCAACTGATTGGCATGTTTGCTTTCATATTGTGGATCACAATCATAGTAATATACAATACATAATTATCTCAATCAAAAAATTGTTTATATGTAAGTGTAAGTATAGAGAGAGTATGTATGCATGCATGTGTGTACACTGTCTATGTGAAACTGTACATAGTATATGCATAGTATTGGAGTGGTGTGTGTGAATATATGAATGTGTGTATGTATGTGTAAGGTGTTAGATTGTGTGTGTGTATGTGTGTGTATGTAAGTCATGTCCCCCAACCACTATATTCATGCTTTCCACCATCATGTCCACGTCCACCCCCTATGATTATCTGTATTGCACCCAACAGGCTGTTTTTTTGCCAAATACTTTGGGTACGCCCCTGCGTCGTGCGGCAGTCAGGCCCAATGGTCGTGCCTCAGCTCTTCGCCCCACGCCTTAAAATGGGTTGGGATGAAGAGCTGAGGCATGGCCATTGGGAGGCACGGTGGGTGCACGCCGGCCGCTTTAATTTCATTAGGCGCCGGTGGAGTGACTGCCGCACAACGACCGCTTTCAATGTCGCTCGCAGCTGCTTTGGTGGCACAATGGGCCACTTGACTAGACTTGCCCCCAGGTCTTAGGCTGCCAGCCCTCCCCTGGCACCCAACTATCCCCCTCCATCACTATACCCAGCATTATTTCCCCCTCATATCCTCCTCAGCATGCTTTGATTCATAATTTTGTATGTGTGTTAAACCAGGGCTCGACAAATCCCAGACGCCAGGTCGCCATGTCGACTGATAATTTTGTCCTGGCGCCTAGGTGTTTGTGAGCCAAACCGGTGGCCGAAATTAAAAAAAACATCGCCAAAAATAATCCCCGCAGGGGCCGCACTGCTTAGCTGTGCGTTGCTCTTAATGTGCACGCAGCATCTCTTGTGCTGGAGTGGCCGTGGCCACAGGAAGCAGGAAACCAGAGGAGTCACATGACTGCTCTGTTCCTCCTCCCAGTGGGCGGCACAAGAGAGGTTCATGCAGAGAGACAGAGATAGAAGCAGCAGGGCCCCTATGGAAGTCTGCGTGTGAGAGATCTGCAGTGCAGGTAAGGGGGTGAAGGAGGGTGTAGGAATGAGTGTGTGTGATAGCATGGTTATGTGGGGGGAGGAGCATGGTACATGGGTCTCTAAGGAATGTGCAGCATCAATACACAAGTGGGGTGACAGCAAGCCAGGTTTCAGCATGTACTCCTATCATGCCAAGTCAGCCAGTACATGCTGGAACCTGGGTATGTCTGGGCAGGACTGTGATTGGTGTTAACAATCAATAACTCAAGATTGAG
>VKOC01031548.1:0-23602 GCA_009364415.1 Spea multiplicata
TTTAACCCTCTATATGCCACTTTGCCCCATGATATGCCATTTGACCCCATATGTGCCACTCTGCCTCCAGAATTGCCTTATACCCCTATATACCACTCTGGCATTTAGGGGGTTAAAAGGCATATTATGGGGCAGAGTGGCATATAGGGAGGTATAAGGCATTTCAGGAGGCAGAGTGGCGTATAGAGGGTTAAAAGGCATTTCTGGAGGTAGAGTGGCATTAAGGGGGTTAAAGGCATTTCATAGAGAACTCTGCCTACAGAAATGCCTTATGCCCCCCATTTGACACTCCCTCCCTCCTCCTCCTCCTCCCTCCTCCAAACTTACAGGTGCGTACTCTGGGCAGCGTGTAGCGCTCCGGTGTGGGGAACTCGATTATAAGATGAGGGGTATTTGGAAAAAACCTTGTCTTATAATTGAGCCAGTACGGTACTCGCTCCCTCACCCTCCCTCTCATTAGCAGCAGCATATTTCTTGCACAGTGCACAAGCAGCCTCGATTTTACCTCGACCTGGTCATCTTCTTCCATTGCTCCGTGGTCCAGTTCTTATGCTCATGTACCCATTGTAGATGGTTTCGGCAATGGACATGAGTTAGCATGGACACCCTGACTGGTCAGCAGCTACGAGCCCCATACGCAACAAACTGCGATGCACTGTGTGTTCTGACACCTTTCTGTAAAAACCAGCATTATCTTTTACAGCAATTTGAGTTATAGAAGCTCGTCTGTTGGATTTTACCACACACACCAGCCTTCATTCCCCCACGTGCATCATTAAGCCTTGGCCGCCCATAAACCTGTCACCGGTTCACCTCTTTTACCTCTTTTCCTTCCTATATAGAGGCATTCTGTAACACAAGAAAAGTCACGGCCCTGACTAATCACTTCCTGGAGCATTTAAAACTGCCAACTGAGACATGCTGCCTCTAATAAGATAGCGGTGCCCATTCAAAATAAAACCCTCCTGAGAACTTTGAGCTAATGCAGCCAATCATGCAGGTCAATGGAGCCCAGCTGTGATCAGTGAAATGTAATTAAAAAAAGTGAGAAGAAAAAATCATAAGTAGAATCCCCTTCAAAGAAAATATGTCAAAAATGGGGACAAAATGTTTATTTAAGTCCCAAAATGCCCTCCCAAAAATCATGGCATGAAAAGAATTAAAATATCAGCATCTGATATACCCTGTGGTGTCTAGTTTTCAATAATATATGGTTTAATGGTGTAAATCGAATTGTCTGGTTTCAACAATGACAAGAATAGGAAATAGGCGCAAACTGACCAGATGTAAAGAATTTTTTTTTTAAAAATTGTGCACCTCCCAGATGGGATATTTTAGCCCCTAAACAAAGCCGGTCCAGGGCACTTTAGGATTCTATGCCTCCAGTGCTGAGTTCACATGTGAACAATAATAATAACAATATTAATATATATACCGTATTGGCCCGAATATAAGCCGCACTTTTTTCCCCACTTTAAGTCTTTAAAGTGGGGGTGTTGCCTATATTCACGGGGGGGAGTCCCGGCAAGGGAGAGTTTTAAAGCACATCTTGCAGACGTGCTGGCAGCGGAGGTTGTTTAAGCTTGCATCGCCGCTCCCGGTGAACGTCTGCGTGAACAATCTTCCTTGCCGGTACTTCCCACGGCAGAAGTGCCGGCACCGGAAGTTGAATACTTCTGTTGACAATGTCCCCCGCCGGCCCCGCAAGACCCCGTGGAGTCTGCACTGGTAAGTCTGGTGGGGGTCTCCTGGGGACAGAGTGGGAGCATATCTCGGGGGGGGGTAGGTGGCAGCATATCTCGGGGGATAGAGTGGCAACATATCTCGGGGGGGGTACATCTTCGCGACAGAGTGGCAGCATATCTCAGGGGGGCAGAAACTTTTTTCTTTAAAAAAGCACCTAACTTTTAGGGTGCGGGCTATATTCGGGTGCTATATCGAGCCAATATGGTATATATGATTGCTAACAGCAATCACACTCCTATCATGCCCAGGCAACCAGTAAATGCTAGAACCTGGACATGATAGGAGTTTGATTGCTGTTAGCAATCACACTCCTATCATGCCAAGTCAGCTAGTACATGCTGGAATCTGGGTATGCCTGGGCATGATAAGAGTGTGATTGCTGTTAACAATATATATATATATTGTTATTAAATTTTTTGTCCTATTTTCAGTTTCGGACAGGTAAATGTTACATTTTCGGTTTCAGTCCAGAATTTTCATTTCGGGGGATCCCTAAGCCAGACAATGAAGTGGTAGGCCTACACCACATCAATGTTTGGCTTAGTATATAGTGACAGGAGTTATGCTGCACTATTATCAATGTCTAGCTCAATGTATAGTGATAGGGATTGTGCTGTACCGTCAATGTCTGCCTCAGTATATAGTTTTAGGTGTTATGCTGTACCCCCGTCAATGTCGGCCTCAGTAGATAGTGATAGGTGTTATACTGTACCCCCATCAATATCTGCCTCAGTATATAGTGATTGGTGTAATGCTGTACCACCGTCAATGTCTGCCTCAGTATATAATGATAACAGTAATGCTGTACCACCTTCAATGTCTGCGCAAGTATACAACGATAGAAGCTATGCAGTTTTAAAGTGTTTGTGTGTGGGGGGATCCGCCCCAGGTGCCAAATACTCTAGGTACGCCTCTGCGTACTATATACCGTGGGTAGTGTCTAGGGATATAGTCCCAAAGATTGTAGAAATGGTGTTCAGTCATATAGCAAGTACATAATGTTCCCTGCTTGACAATATTATTTTTGGTAACAAAAGTGTTTTTTTTTATATTGCAACCGCTTCCTGGCTAAATAGTGTGGCAGAAGGTTAGCATGTTAAATCAACCCGGTTCCTTCAAAAGGAATCATCTGCTGTCTTTGGGCCAGTGGCCATATGTCAGGGAAATGTAGCAAGTTTATTACAAAATTCTTTGGAGCATCTTTGATGGTGACTTTATCTAAGGAATCTAGTAAAAGCCATCGCCTCTCCTTTTCATACATCCGGAAGGATACTGATGAAATCTCTTTGTATGTCCTATATCCCCCTGCTACTAATGAGGTCTTATTGTGTTAAATAGGACCTATATCTGCTTACAAGGTTTGCTGTTTTTGTTCCAATATTGGTAACATTTGAGGACGGCGTTGTCTTCTGAATAAGTAAATCACAATGCCCTTGTTTCCTGGCATACACATGCTTTACTAGATATAGATAACAATTTAGGGCGTGCATTAGGTATGTCGGATGTGGTATAAACAACAAAGCAGTCAATCATTTTCATTCTTAATAAAGAGCTTGGTACAATTTTGCTCCCCACAGGACTTACTGCAAATATAGTGCAACTTTTCTACCATTGCAACTATATATCTCATAAAGAAGACGTAGGAACATGTTTGCTGCAACCTACAAATGTATTAAGCAAAGGCAGGGTGTTTTATAAGACAGTTTGTAGAAATACAATGTAGAGACCACACAACACAAGTATCATCTGTGTGCCAATGCAGGAATGATAGCATTGTAGCCGAACGAGCAGGAAAACCCCAATCCTAAAGTCCAATCAAGATCAAACGGGAACCGCAAATAAAGGAGTTTCCAACGAGAAAGCAGTGAAACCTTAACCAAGGTAAAAGTGCAAAGAAACAGAGGCAGAATCATAGATAGACTGGGTCTTTAATTTGGTCCTATAGAAACCCAAAAGAGCTGTTGGTGACCCAATAAGAAAGATACTGAGAAGACCAATCATGAAAAGCTAGAGCTTTGCTAATTGAAAAGAACAATTCAACAGGACCTCTGTCATTCTGAGTGGTCCTAATGGTCATTTCTGACAACAAGTATTATCAACCAATTCCATGTACACACACTTCAGTGACCCAGAGAAGTGGAAGGGTAGGGACCAAAGAGAACTTTGAATTAATGTATACCTAGAGGGCAAGGTTCTAACCTTTTGTTTCCGATGAAATATTGGAATATTTTTTGAGTTGAAGATTTCCCCTGCAAGTCCTTCTTATGAACATCAAATTTATTTTTGCATTGTTATGAAGTGACCCTTTAAATAAATCCAGTTTTGCTAAAATTTCTTTGTCCATGCCTACAATCAAGTGCCTTGAAACAAAGGGGAGATGGAGGAGGAACACCAGCAGAAGCAATTTCAGATGTTAATCCACCAGAATCTTTTCCACTGATGCCCAACCAGAGACCCATCAGCAACAGCTGTTTTTATTCTTCGGCAACAGCTATATGAATTAACCTATGTAACGGTGTCTGACCCACAATTTTACATACTTTTTTTAATTGAATGTATTTGAGTACGGTGCTTGTAGTAGTAGTGGGCTAGCACTAACAGAGATACAACATTATGTTTGTAAATTTACCTAGTGGTTACCATGGTTATCTGTGAAGCATCTCGCTAATGGTCTGGTACACTGCTTAGGATCTTGCCTAGTTTTTTAGGCAGGGACACAACCGACGTGCTCTTGTGGGTAAGTATTGGCTCTAGTAATGCTACTGGGTACATACTCTCAATTGATCTCAATTTCTAGGAATTGTTTGTCAAAGACTGAGTTTACAAATTAAACAGTCATCCAATATTTGGTCATCCTATTTTTTGTTTTGTCTGCTAAATTATAAATAACAGTGATTATATGTTTATTTTTATGGTAATGTGAAATATAGATGACGGAGATTTAAATTAAATATTGCATACAGCAGATTACCAAATGTCAAATTACAGTGGCAAGCACAGAAAAAGATAAATAAAGAAGTCTCATACTATACACATGTGGTGACAAATGAAATCTCCTTTGTTGCATTTACTTCTGTTATCCGATCTCTTTATGGAGCTTGTACTTCTAATTTATTACTCACAACTTCTTTTTTGAACGTCTCCTTTAAGACCCATATAAAGCATTATAATAATATGAATAAACATAGAAGGACAGTTTCAAGTATTATTTGTCCACAAAAAATGTGTCCTCAAAACGTCTTAAGCCAAAATCTAACTTTAAAGGTAACTTGACCTTCTGTTTTAAATGCCATTGAAGGTGTTATATAAAAATATGGGTGTCAATATAAAATCGCCACCTATTGTTTTATTTTATGTATTACCACCCTTACATACCTATAATATATCAAGAAGATAACATATGAGAGCAATGATGTATTCAAGTAACTGTTCACTGACAATTATTCATACATTTGTTTTCATTACACTAAATACAGAGTACAAGATGTTCTTGTGTTTTCAAGTTGTTTTCTGGCCACAGGGCCAGAATTTCTTTATAAAAAAAACTTAGCCTAAAGTGAATAATTAATATGTCAGAAAAAGTATCACTTTTGATTGAAATAACAACATGAAAATAATGTAATTTATTAATTGTAATTGAGCTTACAAATGTATTGATTTTAAGTAAGACTGAAAGTTTACTGGCATGAAACCCTCTTCATTTAAAAGAATATCACTGATATTTTTGGTTACTTTAGTTTGTCATCGAAAATGTTGAATTAGCTGTGTTTAGAACTCAGCATATATGTAGGGTGTTTATTTTACCTTATATGTTGCGCTAAATTTGTTTAGATCATAGTTTTTGTTCCTCTCTAGGAATTCTGACTAAAAGGTATTTTAAGATATTAGCCCGATGAATCAGACTGTTGTACAACAATTATGAAGCCTTTTAAGTGATTACAATCTAGTCTTTACAATTACAGACCTTTAAATTATTATTTGTTGATTTGTTATTTATTTATCAATTTTTTTGATAGTGTGATAATTAGGATCTACCGAATGAAAAGATATAGACCCCTAGCAAATAACCATGTATTCTAGGTCTATAGACTTCATCATGGGTCATTAAGGAGGAGAGACATGGGGAGACATGTGATGGACAATATTCTATTCTTCCAGAGATCATCCTGGAAGCTAAAGTATTAATCCAAATAAGGTGGGGGTTCTTTTAAACATGGCACCTTGTTTCATTAAATCAAACACAGGATTTGTTGCACCAAATCAAAATTAACTTTGAATTTTTTTTATAAATCCAAATGGCCCAGAGCGTCACTCAATAAGAACATGGCTGAACATTTTGGATCGGTTCTAAAAGATGCAGTTAAGACTCAAATGCGTCAAGAAAAGAGATAACAATTTATATCCACTGGAAACTTTGCTGAGGTATATCGTGTTGAAAGACATGGAATTTAAATTGTTTGAGAATCTGTTAAGGTCCTTTCCAACAGACTAAGACAGGGGTGTCCAAGTTTTTTCTGCAGTGGGCCACTTCATTAGAGTCGTATACGTGCGAGGGCCGAACTCATTTTCACTTTAATACGATATGCAGATTAAAATAAAGTAAATGACACAAAACCTTTACGTTTCCTCTCACTGATTTCTGGGCCTAGAAAGTTTTGTTACTACAAATTCAGGATTCTGGATAAGTAAAAATGAAATAGATAAATAAATAAATAAATTCTATTTATCCTAGGGATACACTGAAACCTGAAATTCTGGACCAAAACCGAAAATTCAGGGTTCACTTAGCCGAAAACGACCCCCTCACCTTTAAGAATAATAAAAATCCCACACACCAAAATTGTACAAAAAAATGAATAACAATGTTATATATATATATATATATATATATATAAATGAAATCTGGCATACCCAGATTTCAGCATGTACTGGGTGGCTGGGCATGATAGTAGTGTGATTGCTGTCAACAATCATATATAAATTAATATTGTTATTGTATTTTTTGTCCAATTTTGGTGTGTTAACCACACTGTTATAAGTAAGTAACACACCACAATTAGACAAAAAAATTCAACAATATGAATGCTGGCAGCATCAATACACAAGAGGGGCAGCTAGCCAGGTTTCAGAATGTACTGGCTGACTTGGCATGATAGGAGTGTGATTGCTAACAGCAGTCACAGTCCCATCATGCCTAGGTTCCAGCACTTACACATCCATGCTAGCACACACATACTTCATTCATTCATTCAAAGATTCATTCCCTCAATCACGCATACTCATTCAACCACCCTCCCCACCCCCTTACCTGCACTGCAGCTCTCTCGATGCCGCTCACAGACTTCAGCAGGGGGCGCGGCCTCCCTCTACGTTCTCTTGTACTGCACAGAGGAAGCAGGACTGGAGCAGAGTCATGTGATGTCATGTGAACTCTGCTGGGTTCTGCTTCCTCTGTGCAGTACAAAAGACCCTCCCACAGGTAAGTAGCAGGGCCTCGGGATCTTGTGATCCCGGTTGCCCTGGTTGCCGCACCTCGAGGCCGCATGTTTGACGCCCCTGCCCTAAACCAAGGGCTGAGCTACCATGTTGTAATGCATAATGTGATAGCTTTCAGGAAGTCAAGAAGCTGACATGTGCAACCACAGACTCTCTATTCAGATTAATTACGGTATGTACCCATCAAATAGATCATTTATTTTCTAATGATCTCTATCAAATATATTTAAACTTTGATCTTTATGGGGTTTTTTCAGAATGTTACTGGTTGCACTCGCATAGACCTGCTGGGATCCGATGCAACTTTGGTAAACATGCATTTCATAACTTTATAGTGTTAAAAATAGCACCAGTTAACACCATCTTAAAAACATAATGGGGTCCAGGACAAGCTCTTATAATGGGCCCTCCAGGCCTTTTGTTACTCTATTGTGTGGGGCTGTGCAGCTACCAACATAGAGATCTCCAATGTTTGCCACCTGCTACTGGGTGCCAGGAAATCCATTTTCCAACAGCTGTGGATATACAGGACTTGAAGGAGGAAGCATTAGGAGTGAACTATGCCAGGCTGCTGAATGACAGCTGTTATGGAACCCTAATGTTTTGTTTTTGATTTGATGATTTACAGTGCTGGTGGGAGAGCCATTATGATACACTACACACTACAGGATGGAGTCAATGCCAGAGACTGTTACAAGTATTCAAATAGCAATCCCTACACAGAAAGCAAACATATATTTTAACTCGGGACACTACTTCTGTTTTGTATCTTATTTGTCCAGTACAACCCATGAGAGGATTGTTATTCAGTTATTTACAATAGATTTATCTGTCGCATTTCATCAAACCCATTGGGTAACGCAGATGCAGAACTACAACAGGATGTGGATGGCACACTTAAAAACCTTATCAGAACTGCACTTAAATTAATGGTAAAAGAAATAGTAAACCTATTTATCTGACAGCATATTATTCTGTGAGTTTCACAAATATAAATGCAAAACAAGATTTAGTTTAATGTCTTTTTTATGTGAGATTCAAACACTTTTGGTCCTCTTCCACCTGTCCACAATTATTTACCCCTTTAAAGGCTGGACTGTGGCCTGTACAGTTTTGAATGTTGTTAATTTATTAAAATTACCTACTGACCATGCTTTTTTAGGATTTCACAATTAGGTTTTTAAGTAGCAAAAGGTGGCAAGACTTACATATGAATTTATTTTCTGTCATGAAGTTTATTCATTCAGCTGACACCATTACAAAGGCAACCAGAACAAAGGGGAGCAAATATATATTGCTTTCAACATCTACAAAAAGCAGAACTGACGTGTAATTGACCATAGCAGAAACTGAAGTGTAGCTTTAGGAATTACACATTTCACAAAGAACGTAAAAGTTCTTATAGTTTTACTGTAAAAGAGTTATCCACATTATGTTACCTTATTTTTAAACTCGGACTATAAACTGTAACTTCTATGTAGTTTAGAAAGTACTCATGATTCCTATATTACTTTTTTCCATTTTACAGATTGCTCTTAAACTAGAATTCACAAGTACTCCGAAATGTGGCTTAATGGTAAGTTTGCCTAAATACCAAATCTAAAAAGTACCATAAATCATTTATTGGCAACAACAAATAATTTCAGCTTTCATCTTTTGCAGCGACCTATTTTGATACGAGCAATCGGAAGACTGGTAAGAACTAAAGTTATCAGCATATTCAATAATTTTTAAGGGTGTTAGCCTTGAAATAATTTGATGACAAAGCAATTGTTTGGCCCACTTAGTCTCTCCTGTTTTTACCTCTTTGCCCATGTGCTTTAGCTTTCTTTAGCTTTAGCATATATATATTTAAATGTGCTTAAACATATCTGGAATGAGATTTGTATGGTCTGTTTGTACGTATAAAAAAAGTAGCCATTATTAACTGCTCTAATATTCTGCTCACCCAAGTAAATAATAGCCCATTAGAATAATAATAATAAACCTGATGGATTTTCCTGTGAGTACTACAAACTTTTTGCAGAGATATTAATACCCCACTTAACCAGCACCTTTAATAAAGCAAAACAAGATGGTGAGTTTCCCTCAGAAGTGTTGTTAGCTAATATTGCCACACTTCCTAAGCCAGAAAAGGTTCCTACTAGCCCAGGTAACTTCAGGCCAATATCACTCCTAAACGTTGACATTAAATTGTACGCGAAAATCTTGGCTACTCGAGAAGTGCAAGAAGTGATCCCTGTGCTGGTCCATCCGGACCAGGTTGGATTCACCAAGGGCAGACAGTCCTCTGATGGGACAAGAAGGGTCATTGACCTAGTCTCTTGGGCTAAGTACAAAAAGACCCCTTCTCTGCTTATCTCTTTAGACACAGAGAAGGCGTTTGATAGAGTACACTGGGATTATGTAAAAACCGCTCTCTCACACTATGACATCCCAGATGATTTAATCAAAGCTATTTTCTCTTTATATTCTGGACATTCGGCTAGGGTCCAATGTAATGGTATTTTTCTAATACCTTCCAGTTCACCAATGGAACTAGACAGGGATGTCCCATGCCCCCCTTGTTATTTATCCTAGCTATAGAGCCTTTGGCTTCCCACATCAGAAACAACCAGAAAATTAAGGGCATTGATACCTCAATAGGCACTCACAAAATCAGTTTATTCGCTGATGATGTTCTAATGATAATTTCTAATCCATTGGAATCCATACCGGAAATCCAGAAGGAATTAGATAGATTTGGCCACACAAGGTAAACCAAAGTAAGTCCCATATTCTTTTTTTTTATTATTTAAATCTTTTTATTTATTTATGACAGAAAGAAAAAAGAGATACATAACATAGACATAAATAAAAAAACACAAAAACACAAGTAAACATACAGTATTACATCAGCGTCTTACATACAGTTACTCAATAATATCTTATAATAGAATTAACTGTTTTAATCTTTACAGGTTATTATGAATCATAAGCCAAAATTAGGGCTTTGATACCTGAGTAATTGTCAGGGTTCAGCCCCAGGCTTGGAAACTGCCAGGCGTGGCCGCACCTTTAAGAGGTCTGCCTGGAGTTAAGCATGCTGTCCTGTTTATTTCTGTCTGTATTTTATGTACCTTTGCCCTCTTTCCCTTATACATCTCAGCTCCTCACTCCATCCCCTGTGTTCTTTGCCTTGTTGCCTGTTCTTTGTGGCATCCTGTACCATGTATACATATCTTGCTATGTATATAATTTAATGTGCTGTGTATTTATGTTCAGCTGTGTTTTGTTATACCATTACCTTGCCTCCCTCACCTGAAGCCTTGACGACTCACACCTGATCTGATGATCAGGCTTTATATCCCTGCCTCCCAGTAACAGAGGTGTGAGTTCATTAAGTTCTTTGGAGCCATAGTTCATGCCATATGCTGGATCTGCCTGTTGGACCTACCTGCCTAACCTGCCTAACCTGCCTAACCTGCCTAACCTGCCTACCTGCCTACCTGCCTACCTGCCTACCTGCCTACCGGATTTCCCCTTTTTTCTTGCTACCTGTCCCAGACGCTTTTGAATACTTGCCTGGACTTTTCTACCCTCATATGCATGATATGCCTCCTACTCTGCTGCTTCTGGTGAGATGCCTTGCTTTGCTTTTGTAATATAACCTACAACCAAACATTCAGTTTGTGTCAATTACTGCGTTCTTACACTCCTGCGCTCTGGACTCCAACATCCAGTAAAGGGCTTCAATATGCTGAGCCTGACAGTAATACAGACATAAAACAGTACTTTATATAAAATGCTGCCTGGGTCGTAGGGACAAACGATCACATAAATATCCCAGTTTCTATTGTCTCTCAATATTATAGTACGGTCAGCACCAATCGGGTTCTACATTATTACTCATAACAAAAAAAAGGAAGAGAAGAAAGAGAGAGAGAGAAATTAAAAAAAAAAAAAAAAAAGACGCGTGTGAGACAAGTAGAGTTAATTATTCTAGAGCTTTCTCCAATCGTTTTAGCCAAAAGTCCCATGAGACTGATTTCTTTGTAGAGTAAAAATAAGATTTATATAGTTGTCTTTCCATTTTAATCTGAAATTTCAGTTGCGTAATAACCGCATTCCAACAAATAGGAGTATCTTGTTTCCATTGCCGAGCTATCATTATTTTTACGGCAATGAAACAATGGATAATTAGTTGTTTTTCTTTCAGGCTACAATTTGGCCATTCTAGGTGTAGTAGGGCAGATACCGGAGATCTATTAATATTTTTTGTTATTAAAGTATACACTAGGTCGAATATCTTATACCATATTTTCTTTACTCCCTGACAACTCCACCATATGTGGAGAAAACTGCCCTTGTCTAGTCTACAACGCCAGCACAGATCAGAGCAATTAGGGTACATCTTATGTATTCTCATTGGAACCAGGTACCACCTATTCAGAATTTTGAATTGTGTTTCTGCCAAGGATAAAGAATGGATTGATAAGGTAACATCAAATAGAGATTTTTGCCAGTTCTCGAGATCGATTTCTATATTTAATTCTCTTTCCCAGATATCCACAATCGGTGGTTTTCTTGCTACTAAAATATGAATAGAATTAATTAAGTTCCGACTTTTAGATAACACACTATCCACGTAATTACCTGAAAAAATCATTTGGATATTGGACATTATCCCCTGGTTATCTGTTATTATCTCTTTCTGTATGACATTTTTAATCCTCAAGTATTTAAAGATATCGGAATTGTTTAAATTATATTCTTGTAGTAATTGTGGGAACGTTTTAGGGCCTGTTATAGTCCAAAGTTGGTCAAATGACTCTATACCTTTGTTTCTCCAATCATCCATGTTTATATTTGGAATAAAATATTCTGCGGATTTAAGTTTTGAAGAGATTGGGATTCCTTTCTGAAGGTTTAAAGATCTCTTAATTGTTACCCAGGTCGGGAGTATTTGACCCATTATCATGTTTTGTTTTCTTATCCTTAAGATGTTTTCGGCAGTTAAAGGGTACCATATAATACCCGCCAGGTTCTTACTGCCGCCTACCTCTGACTCCATGTCATACCATCCTTCTTTAATAGAGTCTTCTAATTGTAATCTATAGATGTGTACTAACATGTTTGATAAGAAGATATTTTTAATAATAGGAAGGCCCAGACCTCCATATTTAGGTTTTCGGGCCAATATGGTGGATTTCAATCTTGGTTTCTTTGCCTTCCAAATAAAACACTCAAAACTCCTCTGAACTAAACTTAACCACGCTTCAGGCACATTTAATGGTAGCATTGAAAACAAATATGACCACTTTGGGACGATATACGAGTTTAAAATGTTAATTCTACCCCACCAAGAAAATTCCTTGTTTCTCCATTCTTTTAGCCATAGGTTTGTCTGCTTCAATAGACGAATAAAGTTGGTTTCTAAAATTGTTGTCGTTCTTTTTGTTATATATATATACCTAAATATTCGAAATCTAGTTTAACCCAAACAAAATCAAAATTACTTTGTATTCGTTCTTTTACTTTCCTATCCATCTTTACTTCTAAAATTGAAGTTTTATTTATGTTCATCTTATAGTTTGAAACCGAGCTATATGTTTCGAATTCTTCCATTAAATAGGTTTAAGAAGATTGTGAATTGGTAATAGAAATTAATATATCATCAGCATAGAGATTGATCTTTAGGTCTCGGGATCTTGTAGGAAAACCATGGATATTTACATTACTTCTAATAGCAATAGCCAATGGCTCCACTGATATGATATAAAACAAGGGGGATAGAGGGCAACCCTGTCTAGTACCGTTCTTTAACGCAAACCACTTAGCACATATATTAGGTCCCACTGTTGGGTTTGCATAAAGAGCCATAATTGCCGACTATATCCACCCTGTATTTCCAAACTTAAACAAAGTGCTCCTCATAAAATCCCAACCAACTCGGTCGAAAGCTTTCTCTGCATCAATTGAAATAATAATAGTTGGAATCTCCTTCTTTTCTGCTTGATCTAAGATGTTAATTATTCTTCTGATATGATTACAAGACGATCTTCCGGGGATGAAGCCAACCTGATCCCGATTGATTATCGTATTAAGAATCAGTTTTAATCTGTTGGCAAGTATAGAGGAGTATAGTTTTACGTCAATATTTATAAGAGAAATAGGTCTATAGTTAGCAGGATCTGTGGGATCTTTTCCTTCTTTAAGAATGGGGAGAATATTAGCTCTAGTCATTTCATCCGGAATTATACCTTTAGCGGCAATGGAATTAAAGGTGAGCATCAAAGGGTCAAGTAATTGCGAGCTAAAGCTCTTGAAAAATAAATTTGTAAAGCCATCTGGGCCAGGAGTTTTATATTTATTTAGCCTAGAGATCATTAATCTAATTTCAGATTTAGTTATTTCTTTATTTAATGAAGCTCTCTGTTCTACAGAAATCTGGGGTAGATTTATTTTAGAGAAATAATGTTCAATAACTTTTTGTGATACCGCATTACCCAAGTTGTATAGTTTCTCATAATAATAATTAAATTGATTTCTGGTGTAAGGTAGATCTCATTATCTATCACAAGCTTGTTAATTTGGTTGTTGGATTTTATTTTCCTTAATCTTTTTGTCATCATTTTATCTACCCTGTTGCTACAGCAATAAAATTTTGTTTTTATTTGAACTGTATTCTCCATTAGCTTTTCGTTAATTTGTGTTTGGATCTCTTTGAGTTTTTCTACTTTGTCCTTAGAGGGAAATTTTTTATTTTCTAGAGTGTACTGGTTAAATAATATATACAATTCCCTGAGGTTCCTCCCTTGACTCTTCCTAAGTTTAGATTTTAGTTTTATTAAGAGCCCTCTTAAGAAGGCTTTAAATGTACACCAATTATTTTCTGGGGAAGTATCTTTAGGGTTATTTTCTTTAAAGAATAAATTTATTGATTCCGCTAAATACTTAGTATTTTCTTTATTATATAGTATAGAGTCGTCTAGTTTCCACGTCGTTCTGTTTTTCTCAATTAAATTATTTTTGAGTTCCGCAACTAAGATATTATGGTCAGACCAAGTGTTGTTTCTTATTTCTATTTTTTGTACTCGACCTATGAGAGAAGAAGAGCATAGAATATAGTCAATCCGTGAGTATGATAAGTGCACATTAGAGAAATGTGTATAGTCCCTTTCTAATGGATGGTATACTCGCCAAGTATCCAAGAGGTCAAAACTAGCTATTGTATTTTGGAACGTCCTTGCCAGGGACTAAATTCTTTTATCACTAATCCTCTTCTTATTGGTTTTGGTATCTAGTTCGGTATCTAGAACACAGTTAAAGTCTCCTGCAATGATACAGTTGCCCGTCTTAATTGATTCAACTTGTTCTAAAATCTTATTTAATAGACATATTGGAGATATATTTGGTAAATATACGTTTACTAAAGTGTACCAATCATCGTCTATCTTACATATTACTATTATATATCTTCCTTCAGAGTCATGAAATTCATATTTGATATCAACTTGAAGAGAAGAAGAGAAGACTATTGCTACCCCACTCTTCTTCTTAGATTCATTAGAAGCATGGATCAAAACCGGAAATTTCACACACCCCCATTTAATTCTATCTAGTCTCCTCCAATGAGTCTCCTGTAAGAATCCAACATCTACCTGCTCTTTACACATATAATTATAAACAATAGAGCGCTTAAATGGAGAGTTCAAACCCTGCGTGTTGACCGAACAAATCTTAATCATCTAGGTAATAAAGGAACGCTAGTCCCAGCCCCAGGCAGCAGAAAAAAAAAGAAAAAAAAAACACAAAACAATATATCCTTTATCGGAAGCTATGAGCCGTCCGAAAAACTTGGGTAGCACATGTCTCCCTCTACTATCCCGCATAGAATTCTCCAATAGAAATGTGTCAAAAATAAATTTCCTGTAAAGGTTCGACACACTCTGCTCATAGCACCAATAGTAACCTAAAAAGGATAGAAAAATTAAAAATAGAGCAACCTTGATCCTCGCAAAAAAGGAGGTCAAGGTCCAGCCCAACCAGCAACCCCGAACATAGCCCGAGGGAACCTTAAGAACCCCTCTTAGGTCCCCTCGCAAGGGAGGTCTCCAGACAAGCATACCTCTTATGTCTAATTTAAGACATATAGTAGGGATAGCGACACTTGCTAGTACTAGATTTATTATAGATAATTATACAAAAAAAAAATTCTAAAATGTAAAATAATTTAGTGCACTTTGTTTAGTCATCCATTCCCCTAGAGCTTCTCAAAAAATAAATATAATAAACCATTTTATAGTGATTTCAAAGTGAAAATTAGAAAAAGAAAAAAAAAACAAAAAAAAAACGTGATTATCCTCAGTAATCATATTTTCTTTGTGATATTATGTAGTACACCAATAAATATCTTTAAGACAAATTAAACATTTATAAAATATAATTATGCACCTTATTTAACTATCCATTCCCTTAGTGCTTCTAGTGGTAGGGAATGGCCAATTTATATTAATTTCCTAATTCCTATTAGACTGGGTGTCAAAAAAGAAAAAACCCGTGATTATCTTTAATAATCAAGCTTTCTTTGTGGTATTGCATAGTACTCCAGTCATTATCTTAATAATGACTAATAATAGCTTAATTATCTTAAATTAAGCATTTATGGAGTATAGTTGTGCATCTTGTTTAACTATCCATGAGTCCCTTAGTGCTTCTAGTGATAGGGGAATGGCCAATTCATAATAATTTCTTAATTCCTATTAGATTAAGTGTAGAAAGAAAGAAAAAGAAAAAACCTTACATACCCATGTTAATCAATCTTTCTTGGCGATATTGTATCTATCGCTAATAAATGCCTTTAGCTCCTAATTAATCATTTGTTAAATAAGTTGATACACTTTATTTAGTCAACCTTTCACCTGATGCATCTAATAATAGAACAGTAAACAATTTTATAGTAAATTCATGTTAAACTAAGTGATTCATTTTGGGGGGGGGGAATCATAGTTACCCATGTCTTAATGGTGTTGTATCAATAGCCAGTGAGTACCTTTAACTCATAATTAAACGTTTGTTAAATAAATTAATTCATTCACCTAGAGCATCTTATGGTAAAACAATTTTATAATGATTTCATGGTTCCCATTGCATTAAATTACTTGTTTAAAAAAAGAAAACAAACCATAACTACCCTTAAAAGTCAAACTCTCTAAGTATTACCATATAGCACACCAATTAGTGTCTTTAATTCAAAATTAAGTATATTTATAGTATGTTAGAGCACCATATGTAACTATCCATTCCCCTAGTACTTTTGTAGTGATTGCATAATTTCTATTTAGCTGAGTACCAAAAAAAAAAAAAAAGAACTTTGCCAAGAATCTTATTGCAAGTTTGCGACAATATTTAGAGATTTACACCATCATCCAATTTAGTTGGAGAGTCGAAGAGTCTTACTTGACCTTCCCACCAGAGTCTCACGTTTGATGAAGTAGACCAACTATATTTAATGTTGTTTTGTCTTAAAATAGAGAGCGATGTAGAAAATTCTCTTCTCAAACTCCGAGTTTGGTACGACAAGTCTTCATAGATTTGAATGTTCTGATATGTCCCATCTTTCAAATTAGAGTTCCTCTTAGCTCTTAAAACTCGCTCTTTAAAGTGAAGAGATGAGAAAGAAACTATAACATCTCGAGCAGCTGTTTCAGGTAGCCCATTTGGGCGTCTGAGTCTGTAGAGTGTATCCATATTTAAGGCAGTATTTTCTGTTTGCACGCCCAAGGCTTGAAATAAATCAAGTAAAAAAGATTTAAGTTAATCTTAAAACACTTTTACGGAAACGGAGATTTGTTCTTCTTGATCTGTCTTCCAAATCCCTGAGTTTTAGGGTAAATCAGAATTTTATTGTAATTTTCCAAATAATGCAGGGAAGGGGTACAGAAAGGAAAAAAAGGGAGGGGAAGGAGAGGGAAAAAAGAATCCATATAGGCGATACACAGTGCGCCAACGCGCTATAAAAGAAGAGCCATAACAGAGTACATCGACAGATCACACTCAAGAGCACACGGAGTGCCCGCACAGCGAAGGAGCCACAGCCTGGAAACTCAATGTGGAAGAACTATCCCGTGCACCTGGCTGGGTATAGCAGAATCGTGAGGATCGCGAACATTTGCGTAGGACATATGAAAAATCGTAGTGAACCGACCGGCATGCAAACAGAATTTTTGGAATTGCACTAATCATGGGATACCTCTAAATCCCCCTTCCATATGTAGACCCAAGATTGCGTTTAACAATTTGAGCACTAGTGATGTAGAACTCATACTAAAGAGAAAGTATTCAATATGTGATACTAATAGAGTCATTTAATATTTTCAGAGTAAAACCGGGAATGTTAAGGCACTTATAGGTGGAGCAATTCCAGTAAAAGTAAACATCTGTAGTTCTGCAGAGAATCCTTTTTTTTCAAATTACATTTTTAAATAATTTAATGGACTAGAACAAGGAAACATGTTCTTTGATATATTACAACCAGCAAACTGCAGCCCAATTGTTCTATCGTTTATTTTGGTGTAATCGTGTTGTGCACATGAATGAAAATTTCGAGCACCTGGGAAAGCCCATAAGTAAAGGGCCCATAGGCCGCAAAAAGGGCGCTGAGCAGACCAGAAGGAAGGGGCGGGTAAGAGAAAAAAGGTAGAGGAAAACGGGAAGGGGGGCAAAGGAGGGAGTGACAGGGTGGAGACGAGGAGAGGGAAGAGGAACAGAGAGAACCGGGGAGAAGGGAAAGAGAAAAAAAAAAAGGGGGGGGGTTGGACATAAAGACCACAACACAAGTACACAGGGAGACAGAGGACTACAGAGGACGGGAAGACAACAAAAACGCACACAAATTACTCCAGTAAGGGACGGATAGCAGGGTCACTCACGTAAGACAGCCAGTAGAACCACAAGGCCTGATACCGCTCCATACTCCCACAAGCTATATGATGTAGTTCATCCAGAACCCTGATCTGCTCCACCCTGAGCACCCACTCAGTGAACGTGGAGGGGGGGTAGGACAGCCCCAATGTAGAGGAATTAAAGCCTTAGCAGCCACCAACAAGTGGCAGAGTACTGATTTCCTAAAGTGCTTGACGGATTGGGGCACATGGAAAAGAAGGAAACACTCCGGGGCGAGAGGGGGAACCGAATCCGTAAAACGATGAAGCGTGGAATGGATAGCATTCCAGAAAGGGACAATACCCGGACAGCCCCACCAGATGTGGAGGAGGGAACCCGGAGTGGCGTTACACCACCAGGAGGGCGATACCAGAGGGCCAGCAACTTATACGACATTTCCTGATCCCTGGCACTCCTGGAACAGCGGAAATTGAGAACACAGATCTTCTTCCACTGGGGCTGCGTGAAGGTGAGACGCAGCTCAGACTCCCAACGACCCATAAACGCCGGAGGCGCAGGATTAAAGGCGTCGAGGAGAAGGCCGTACAAACGGGAGACGCCATGAGCCAATAAGGAGGGCGCCACACAGAGATCCTCAAAAACAGTAAGGGTACGAGAGAGATTGTGGTGCCGAGGCAGAGAGCTACAGAAACTGCGGAGCTGCGCGTACTTGAATGCATCGGAGAAGGGGGGAGGCGAAGAGGGGGATAGCTGAGTCAAGGGCTTAAGACCCGCTGGCGACCAGTAGGAACGGATACAGCCCGTCCGGTCAGAGGGGGGGACAGGGAAGAGAAACCGTCCCCGTCCGGGCGGGAAGTCGGGGTTATCCCTGACAGCAGTCAGAGGGGAGGGAATAGTGGAAAGTCGGGTGTGCCGGAGCACAGAATGCCAGACGTCCAACGTGGCCCGAATGAATGAGTGAGGCGCAGCCAGAGACCTAGCCGTCGGGATCGACAGCCATGGCAGCACACCAGCAGGAGACCCCAAGAGATTAGACTCAACAGCCACCCACTGCTTATGGCTAGGGCTATGAACCCATTCCATGACCCAGAGAAGATGACACGCTCTGTAATATGAACGTGGGCAAGGCAGTGCCAAACCCCCCCCGAGACTTGGGCAGAATCAGAGTGGAGAAACGGACTCGCGGGGCCCGAGAACCCCAGACGAACCGCAAGGACACAAAGAATGAAGGGGGGAGATAGATGGGAAGGGTCTGGAAAAGGTACAGCACACGAGGCATAATAGACATTTTAACAACATTGATCCGACCCACCCAGGAAATCGGCAGACAACGCCAACGCGACAGATCCGCCTGGATCCCGGCGAGGAGAGGCAAAAAATTGTAGCGGAAGAGTTGGGAGAAGTACTTAATTCTATCAGTATTCAATCTGAAGGAGAAGCAAGGCTGAATGGAGCGAACCTGAGCACAAGGCAAGGTAACGTTGAGGATTTCAGATTTGGATGGGTTAATCTTAAAATTCGAGAGAGCACCATAAACCGATAAAATAATAGGGAGAGACAGCCGTGGATGAGAGACAGGGAAGAGGAGGTCGTCTGCATACGCCAGTACCTTATGGCGCGTACATCCAACAGAAAGACCGTTGATGTCTGGGTTACACCTGATAGATTGCAACAGGGGTTCTAAAGACAAAACAAAGAGAAGGGGGGATAGCGGACAGCCCTGGCGCGTGCCATTTCGAATACGGAAAGGGGCAGAGGAGGTGCCATTGACGCAAGGATCTCTGCATCCGGTCATTAAAAATAGAGGCTAACTCACCCCTCAGAGCAAGCAAGCGTTGCAGGTCAGCTCCCGAACCAGATGACTTATGAGCACGTTCAGCCTCCGCGATCTTTCCATATAGCTCATAGACGAGAGCAGATATTGATAAAGTGACCCATGATCACGCACTTATGCGCCTCCCAGACAGTCAACAGCGGGGTCTCAGGGAGCAAGTTCTCCTCAAAATAGCGACGGAGAATCTTCAGAGCCTCCGCACTAACAGCAGCATCAGAGAGAATCACCTCATTGAGGCGCCAGGAGCGGTCAGAAGGGCGGGCCAGAGGGGAGAGCAAGGAAAGCAGGACCGGGGCGTGGTCGGACCAAGTGGTAACCTCAATAGCGGAGCTACGTAAAAGAGAAGCGTGTTGACAGGGAAGAAAGAAATAGTCAATACAGGAGTAGGAGTGATGAGACATAGAGTAGAAGGTATAATCCCGGTCGGAAGGGTGCAGGGCCCTCCAACAGTCCAATAACCGATGTTCCGAAAGTATGCCCGAAATCTTACGAAGAACATGACGGGGAGTCCCGGACGTGCCAGCAGAAGTATCTAAGGCCGGGTGCAAGGAGACATTGAAATCACCCCCTAGCACTAGAATCCCCTCCTGAAAGCCCTCCAACTCCCGAAAGACTCGACGCAGTACATGAGGCTGACCTCTGTTGGGAAGGTAGACATTGGCAAAGGTATAAGTTTGCTGCAGAATCATCCCCTTCACTAGCAAAAACCTGCCCTCGGAATCTTCCCGAGTATCAAACAAACGAAACGGAAGCCGGTTAGAAAAAAGCAACGCCACACCCTTGGACTTAGCAGAAGGATTATCGCTAAAATACCCAGTGGGAAAGAATCGAGAAATCAGTCTGGGGGCCTTGGATTTCAAGAAGTGCGTCTCCTGCACAAAAGCAACATCAATTCTCCCACGCTTAAGATCACGCAGAAGGGAGGAGCGTTTTTCCGGAGTATTCAGGCCACGTGCATTAATAGAGAGTAGAGTCAGACCAGCAGCCATAACGGACAACACACGAAAACGGAAAGGGGCACAAAAAACGACCATGACAGCAACAACGACCAAAACACACAAAAACAAAAAAACGAAAAAGGGGGGGGGGAGAAAAGGTGAGAGAAACAAAGAAGGGAAGGAAGAGGAAGGGGAAAGAGGAGGGGGAGAAGAGGAGAAAGACACCAACTACGCCCACCGGGAAAACCGTACCCAGTAACTGAAGGGCGATATCGTGTAAGGGGAGGAGCCGACCGACAAGAAAAGAGAGAATACCAGAGACAAAGCAGAAGAAAAGAAAAGAGGAGAAAAAGGATGAGCCCAATAAGGGCCGCCGCTCGCAGGCATGCAAGACAGGAAGCACCAAGTGCAAACAAAAGTGTGGAGACCCAATAACAAAGTCAGAGCAACCCCACCGGACATAGGTAGTAAGTATAGACACACACACACAAGGTCGTCCAGAGCACAGACTTGCACCCCAGCAATGTGTCAAAGCTGTGCTTCATTATGACATAACGACATATTACACAGTGTTGTTATAGATACGCATCATAGGCGTAAACACGGGCACAAGGCATGTGAAGAAACAAACAGTAATTTGTGTAGAAGGAGCTTGTATGCACCGAGTGAGTGAAATATCAACCAGGTAAGCATGGCATAATTACGCAATGTAGGCGTAAACACAGGCGCAGGGCACATGAAGAAACAAACAGCAATTTGTGCATAAGGAGCCCGTAGGCACCAAGTGAGTGAAATAGCAACCAGAAATACGTGTCAAGAGCGTACGAGGCGCATAAACAAGGCAAGAAAAACTGAACACGACGATAAAAAAAAAAAGTGCCCACCTCCGGAGCACGAAGCATGATGGCTTCCTTCACCAAGAAGTCGTCAAGATGGCAAATAATGTCTCTCGGGGGGGTCCCGGGTCCACCTCGAGGGCGGAGGGCCCTATGAGCTCTGTCCAGGGGCATCAGGGAGTCAGCCGAACGACCCAAAAGGTCATTAAAGAGTCGCGTAAGGAGTGCCCGCACATCCTCTGGGCCATCAGACTCCGGGATCCCCCGAACACGAATGTTGTGGCGACGGCCCTGTTGTCAAGGTCTTCAATCCTGCGGCGGAGTTCCTGCAGGTAACGAGAGTGTTGCGTCGCCGTCTGTTGAGAGTGAGTTTGGGACAAGTGATGCTGTGTCGAGGAGGCCTCGAGGGTCTGCACACGTTTCTCCAACGTGGCCAGGTCGGAGCGCACAGCAGAGACTTCGTCACGAACCACCTGCTTAAGCTCCGCAATAAGCAGCGAGAAGTCGGACTTCCACGGTGCTGAGGAGAAGAGACTCACCACCTCTGGAGGCTGAGATGCAGACGGTAAGTGCAACGCTGGGGCTGGTTCTTCAACCGACGAGGAGCTGGCCGGAGACTGGGCCTCGTAGTCCTCAGGGGCCTGGGAGGCCAGGTCCGCCGGTGTCCGAAAATACTCACGGAAGGCAGGATTGGAGGAGCGCAAACGGTCCCCCGGTGTGGAGGGTTCCGTAGCCGATTTTTTGGAGCGACCCATGAGGGCGAAAAGTGCGGTTTAGTGCGTTAAAGATGCGAGCGGCGGTGGAGGTAAAGGCTCAAGCGTCCATCTTACTCGGCGGTCGGACACGCCCCCTATATCCCTGAGTTTTATTCGATTCTATCCACTCTTTGGGAGACATTTGTAGTAGTTTCTTTCAAATTCGAATAATTCCAGTCTAAGTTTGACATTTTGGATTCCACGGATGAAATTTTATTGGCCAGCTCACTTATTTCTTGTTTAATTTCTATAGAGCCCTTAGAGATTTCTTTCTTAATTTCTTCAAAGTGGGCGAGCATAAAATCTTGGGACACAGATGAGGTAGGGCTGTTATGATCCACTCTCTGCTGCCTGAAACCTGGCTGTATCATCAGGGGATTGTTCCATCTACTTCCTCTAGTGGCCACCCTCCTCCCTCTGGAGTGCTGTGGAGCTCATTATGTGGTACAGCTGCACCTCATTGACAGAGCAAAGCCCTGCCTTTATAAGAGCTGTCCTGCCCTTCAGTCAGGGCCTTGGCATTAATGTGGAAAGACTGCTTTGCTTTGAGCCGATGCCTGGACCTGCGCCCGTGCCTTTGCCTGAGCCTGCGCCCGTGCCTTTGCCTGAGCCTGCGCCCGTGCCTTTGCCTGTGCCTGTGCCCGTTCCTGACTGAGCCTGTACCCATTCCTGCCTGTGCCTCTGCCCGTTACCGTACCCGTGCCTGAGCCGGTACTCGTGCATGATACACTACATGAGCTTAAGCCTGTACCCGTGCACGAACCAGTACACGTGCCTGGCCCGGTACTACTCCGTTCCCGTCCGCCCTGCCAGTGGGCCTCCGTTCCCGTGCCTGAACCTGTCTGTACCTGCCTCAGCTCCTGTCTCTCTGCCTCTGCTCCTGAACCTGTACCTGCCTCAGCTCCCGTCTCTCTGCTTTCCAGTCCTGCTATCCTGTCTGTACCTATCTCTCCGTCACCATGCATAAAGGGGTACAGACAGAGTTCCCCGTATCCCCTGCACCTGGACTCCTACCAAACCTCCTCACCCGGGTCCTGACAAGGGCTAAGGCTACTACGAGCAGGGCCGGCCTTTGGGGTGTGCGACCTGTGCGACCGCACAGGGCGCCAC
>VKOC01031553.1:0-17797 GCA_009364415.1 Spea multiplicata
AATATATATAATAATGTAATATTTACATGAATATATATATAATAATATAATTAAATCTCTGAATATATACATTTATTGCTCAGGAGTCTCTGGGGGTGAAGAAGTCGTCCTCCGCGCTGCTCTATGTCATCATGAGTCCGGTCGGAGCTTATTTTGCCAAAGGAAGTTTCAAGCCGATTTCTTTGTGGGCCGACCCGAAATTCGTGAGAGCCTGGAAGGGGGGAACCGGGGACTGCAAGACCGGAGGGTGAGGGTCCTCCCTGCCTCGGACCGCCACGGAGAGCTCAGGCGGCTACTTAATAAATAGGTCATTATGCCCATCACGGGGGTCCCGCACGTCCTTATGGTGTTCCTTGTCTCATTTTTAAGGAACTACGGCCCGACCATCTACCCCCAGGAGGAAGCCATAGCCAAGGGGTGTCAGCAGGTGCTGTGGCTGTACGGGGAGGACGATCTGATCACGGAGGCCGGGACCATGAACGTTTTCGTGTTCTGGAAGAATGAGGACGGAGGTTTGTAGGCAAAGAAATGATGAATTCTGCCTAGTAACACAAATTACTGGAATATGCAAAAGTATGAAAATGTATAGACTTATCAGTGCCCCCTGCAGCCCCCCATAGACTTATTAGTGACCCCTGCAGCCCCCCATTGACTTATCGTGACCCCTGAGCCCCCATTGACTTATCAGTGACCCCTGCAGCCCCCCATTAACTTATCAGTCCATCCTCACAAGAGAGAGACGAGAGACCCTTTAAAACGAGCAGGGAAACAGTAACTTTTAAACCTCCAACAACTCTGGTCATCCTCAGCCGGCAGCAGGCTGCCTATTAACAAATCAAACAGCTTCTCCGCGAGACGCCAAATAACCCGCGATTCGAGGGATTTTCTCTGAGATTAGTGAGCAGATTGTGCCCCGGTTAGGGGCTTCTCTTAGTCTTGGATTTATTTATCCGGTTGGCAGAGCCCAATCAAAACGATTTATCTGACGGCGGGAGCCCCCCCCTCGCCCCATTCCCCCCCCCTCACCCCAGATGATCTTTACCAAATTTGCTGACCTTTTGCATTTCATGCTGGCCCCGGGGCTGGGAAAACCTAGCAGACTATGGCTAATGTGATTCATAAAATACTATCTTCAGCAAATGGGGGTTCTGGGTTTTTAACCCGTTTCCACGGCTCCCTGGACGGCCGGGTCACTGGCGGGGGGGATTCCGAGACGTCGCGGGTCACTGGAGGATAAGCCGGTCACTCGCTGTCCTATTTATACCGATAAGCCAGTTATTCCTCGCGGCGGCCGAGTCATTGAGTCACTCGGACCTCTGGCTTGGGCACAAATAATTCCCGCGGGGTCAGCGCGCCCCCCTTTTCATTCTCTATGTTTAAAGAGACGGCGAAAAACAAAACAAAGGGTTAATAATCTTTATAAACCACCTCTGTGCCATTAACCCCTTTATTACAAGTCGTCGCAGAATACGGATTTATAAAGTCAATAAACCGGTAAGAGAAACCCAGAACCCCCCAGCAGGTCGGCCCCATCCGGCCCATCAGTCGTTGGCCTCGTCTTAGATTTAGGAGCCGTATGTCTATCCCATGCATGTTTAATCCCCTCACTGTATTACCCTCTACCACTTCTGCTGGGAGGCTGTTCCACTTATCTACCACCCTCTCAGTAAAGTAAAAGTTCCTTCCGTTCCATCTCAGTCTCTGGCGTTAGATTCCGCTCTCTTGTAACTTTTCTCCTCCTTATGTATTTGAATGTCTCTCCCCCATCTCCTCTGTCTCTTCTCTCCCATCCCCTCTCTCTCCTCCATGCTAAGAGGAGTTGTTATTAAATTATTCTATGCTCCGTTTAAGGGGTGGGGGCAGTTACTGAGAATCTGCCCCCCTCATGGGTAACAAACACAGAGATTCGCTGTTTAGATTTTCAAGAGCCAATGAGAATTTGTGAATGTATCCGACGCCTCGTTTAGTAAATATGTCCCCAAAAAAAAGAAGTGAAATGTTTATTTTGCGTTTTCTTGCAGGGACTGAATATTATTGTGAATTTTAACCTAAATCGCTATTTATTGCAGAGGAGGAGCTGGTCACCCCCCCGCTGGACGGCATCATCCTCCCCGGGGTGCTGCGGCAGAGCGTTCTGGACCTGAGTCGCAAGTGGGTAGGTGACGATGCCGCGTAACGGCCGTAGCCAATCAGAGGCCTCGCGGTCACTTCAACTCCCACCACCCCCAGACTTATCGGCCGCGTCTGTCCGCAGGGGGAGTTTAAGGTCTCCGAGAGATTTATCACCATGAAGGATCTGGTGACGGCACTAAAGGCAAACCGCGTGAAGGAGATTTTCGGGACGGGAACCGCCTGCTCCGTGTGTCCGATCGGCAACATTCTGTACAAGGACGAGGTAAGGAAACAATTACAGGTGCAGGCTGGGCTTCTTCAGTGGGTGGTAGGTAAGCGGAACAGCCTCCCAGCAGAGGTGGTAGAGGGTAATACAGTGAGGGTATTAAACACGCATGGGATAGACATCCGGCTCCTGAATCTAAGACGAGACCAACGGCTGATTAAGGTTTGAGTCTTTACAGCAGGATAGACCGGATGGGGCCGATCTGCCGATGGGTTCTGGGTTTCTATGCCCCGTTACCACGGCTGCCCGGACGAGGAATTCTGTGCGTTGCGCGTCTGCTTAATGCCTGCGCTTGTTGTATTTCCGTAGAACCTGAGCATCCCAACCATGGAGAACGGACCTAAAATCGCCCGGCGGGCCCTCGCGGAGCTCAGCGACATCCAGGTGAGGGGGGTTTCTTCTTATTAACCCTTTGGTTCCCGCCACTGCGGTGCATTTCACTTCATACCCGGTGACTGCTTGATTATTCCTCCCCATTAAGTTCTTCTTGCTTCTTGCCGTCGCACTGATTGCAAATGAAAAAAAAATCAAAAAACAATTTCCTCACATTAATATACGGTATTTATTTACATTTACGGTGCGACCGCTTGGCTACTGTTGCTAGGCGGCCATATTGTGAGATAAGTTTAGGGCCCCGCGGACGATGTTGCCGTGCTGTTGTGCTGTTGTCGCGTAACAATTTTTTCCTCTTTGTGTTTCAGTACGGAAGAGCGGAGAGTGAGTGGATGGTCAGCGTGTCCTAAACGCCGCCGCTCCCACACCGTCCGCAAGGCACACGTCACGTGACACGCGTGACACCCGGCTATTCCGGTTATACTATAAATAAATACTCCCGTTTGCTGACGCATCTATTACCCCCCCCCCCCCCCCGTATCCCAAATCCTGTCAATCATTTCATGTCTTAGGTTTTAGGTTCTTTTCACTCCTTTATACAGAAATGTGTATTTTGGGTAAAATTGCCATATTTGGTGTTTATTCTCGTGAAAATGGTGATTTTCAGTATCAGTAAGTATATACCGCAGCGTTTAGGCAATCACTCACACTAACGCACACCTGGACACTCACACTCGTGTTTTTAGTTATGGTTTTTCAGGTCAGAAGCTCTTTTCCACCAAAGTCAGTTTTTCGCTGTTTTTTTTTCCAACTCAGTACCAAAAATATTCACAAAATTCTTTTATTTAAAGATTTATGGGTTATTTCCCGTTACTTCCCGTTATCTCCCGTTATTTCCCGTTGTCTCCCGCGGGTTCCACTCCGGGCCGAGCGCAGGATCGGGAATTTATGATTTTATTTCATTTCCGCTGATTTTCTGTCCTGCGGGGCGGAAAGGGTTTTCAGTCCAAATTAATGTTTTGCAGAACTTGATGGTTTTTTTTTTTTTTAAGAGAAACCCAAAATGCTTTACGACGAGACCCACAATCCCCCCGCGGAAAATACGAGGAGAGCGGAAACCGAAGATTTGCAATAATTTAAAAAAAAGAATCAGGGAGAAAAAGTTTCTTGTAATTTTGGGAAGTGATTATTAATGAAGAAGTTTCCGTGGAATCGTCCCGTTTTATTACTTATGATTTATCTCAGGGGGGCTCCGCGGATCCGCGCTCAGCACAATCCCGATGATGTCAGGTGTTTATACGATGATTTTAAGTGTTTGTATGACGTTTGCGTCACTCCAGCTGTTTTGTGTTAAATTGTGTTGATGAAATGTGAATTTTTCCCGCAGAATCTCAATAAAGCGGTGCGTTAGACGGCGGTCCGCGTCCCCTCTGTCTGACGCCATAACGGCTCAGGGTCTGACGCCTCAGCCTTTACAGATTCCCGGATTTAGATTCCTAAAATGAAAAAAAATATATATATATGATTTGTGCAAATATATCGCGCCCTTATGTTTAACCCACTGTGTGCCAAAACCGGACTAATCCATAGTCCTTTATCAGGCAAAATCCAGGCAGAATGAAACATTATATTTATATTCATCCGGAGAAGAGGCAGCAGACTAACGATGTAATGAGACGAGACGGGGGCCGGATGGGGCCGATCTGCCTGCAGGTTCGTGCTGGGGATCCTCCATCAGTGCTCCCTGTGATACCCGCAGGCGGCACTAGAGGGCGGCACCGCCACGTAAAAGATTATGAAAGATTATTATTATTTATTAATTTACTAAAACTGCCTTTTTTTCATGGCTGCCGGAGGAAGCTCAGCCTTCGGGATGCCGGATGTATAAATTACCCTATGGGGTCCTTATATCCCCCCGGGGATAATACGAGGGGCGCGGAGCTCGGTCACAGGCAGTTTGCAGTGGGCAGGATCTTCAGGAAATCCGGGTGTGTGGGGGGTGATTTATCGTTATTTGCCCCGTTTAACGCACCAGTGTAATAAATCTGCACGGAAGAGCATGTTGGGGGGTCTTAAATACCCGGTTGATATAACGAACGCTTCCTAACGAGCTGCAAACCCCCCCCCAAAAAAAACCCCAGCTGTCCGTGAAATGACTTTACAGGAGATCCGAGCGCCGGATGATTACGGTCACCGCCAACTTTACGGGTAACAGAAAGCCGCGGTGATTACTGGGCGTTTAGTCACGCAACATGCGCGCCGCCAGATGGCTGTCGGCAAACAAAGACTTTATATATCTTTAATCGCCCATTTAGTAAACCTGACGGCTCTGACACCACTATAGACGGCGGGTCACACATCTGTCTGCCTTATTATGCGCAAAACGCTTTGAAAAACGTCTATTACGGGGAAAAAGCCGTCGTTTTGTGTGACTGCTCCACCTTTTGTCTAATCGATCCTTTCTGCTGTTGAGAAATGTGCCAGCGTCCGCCGCGCATGCAGAGGGAGCGCTAATTGTCTTTGTAATCATTTAAACAAAGATAGCATGATTTGAACAGGAGACGCTTCCATTTATTTGCCCCACGGAAGCTGGTTGACCCCCCGGACCCTCATCCCGATGAATGAATCGTTAGCCGCGCCGGTCACCATTGGTCCCAACGCGTTTCTTACTGTCTGTCCATCTATAGAGTGCGACGGAGGATTGTCGGCTTCATTGAGATGGAGCAGTCCAAGGGTAATTTGAAAGGGCCGACCCCTGGGAGAGTTAGGGTGCTGGAGGTGTCCACATGGCCCCTGGAGGTCTGGATTACACTAAAAAGTGAGAAACAGGACTATTAAAGTTGGAAAAAGCCCCAAAGTCCGTCCTGTTGCCCCCTCGCTGCTGATCCAGAAGAAACAAAACCCCAATTGTAGAGATTTCCAAAGTGACCTCTGATAAAGAAAGAGGTGATTCCAGAACTACGACCCCAAAAATAATTAGTAGAAAAACTACCCTAATGACGCAACGACTGCTGGGGATGATCTTGGATTTTGGTCCAGTCTCTGGAGAGATGGGATTGATGGGAGTGGGAATTATCTACTAATAGACTCTCAGCTTTGGGACGGTTACTTTGTATCAAGTCTTGTATCTTGATAGGAACCGAGAACCCGCCGGCAGATTGGCCCCTGGCGGCCCCGTTTAGTCACCTGCTTCTGCTGATTTAAGTAAATTATTTCTAGAAAATAATAAAAACAAAAATGATAATTTTAAAGAGTTCAAACTCCTGCGAAGCCGACGGCCTTATTGTAGTTATGAATCTGGACAGCAGATGGCGCCACATGCCAGAAAATATGAAAAAAATCCCAGAGTGTCAGTCCTGGGGGGGGGGGCACCCCAATCCCCAGACCCCCCTGGCCAGACACCCCAATGCTTGTAATTCTTAAAATGTAGAGCTGTAGTCATAATACTGACTCTCGAATAAATTGTCCCGCAAATATTTACTGTAAATATAAATAATTTTAATTTAAAACAACTATACTTAAAGGGACGGCACCCCCAAGTAAATGTGATTTATAAAATAATATATCCACCCCCCCCAGTCACCGTATTTTAACCCCTGCCAGTCTCAGTAAAGTTTTTTCCCAAACACCCCTGCTTCAGTAGACCTTGCGGAGAGATAAGATTATATTTAATTCATTTTTCATTTCATTTGTACTTTAACAGATTTCTTTTATTTATTTACATTTTATCTTTATAGTCAATCCTGATCCACTGATATTTATCATTGAATATATCGGGTTCTACCAGAAACATTTTAACAAAAACTTAATAAATGCCATTTGAGTTAACATTAATTACATTTATATGAAACTGCTAGGCACTGAAAGTGATTTATTTACCAAAATGTATATAAAAAGAATGTTGTACAGAAAAAAAACCTATGAAATTCTAGTCCCCATTAGGGCCGCAAGAAGATGTGAAAACATTTGGGGTAGGAAGCACCGAGAGGGAATGAATCAGGTTCTAAAATGGACCGTGTTTAACGGGTAACAGAACTGGATTATTCATGAATTTATATAAAATTCAACTATTAATTATTAATAAAATATTTAAAAAATATATATATATTCATTAAAATCCCCTTTTAAATGGGAAGACTGGATGGGGCCGATCTGCCGGCAGAATCTGGGTTTTTAGGTGCTTTTCGGTTCTGGATTCAGTCACGGTTTTATCTCAGAGATTGGGATTGAGGACTCGGTTCCGAGAAGGTGAAAAGTGGCTCTCCGGTGCACTCCTCTCACCCACCACCAGGTGTCGCTGTGACACAATCATCTCCAGAGGATACAATGTTGCGAAAGTAAAAAAGTGTTAAAATGTGACAAAAACATAAACAGAATGAATGTGACAGAAGCCAGCCGCGGGGATGTGCGTTACGGCGGGCAGCAGAAAGGGCCTTTAGTGCCGTAACTGCCCCTCTCTATAAATAGTCCTCTGAAAAACAAACAGGACATATTTCCAGCAGATTCCTCTCCCCGCGAAGCACAGGAGCCCCCGTTCTTCTTTCATTAGGGCAGCGTTTTAATAGAGGGATTTTTGCGGTGTCGATTTGGGGAAACATTGCAGCACCTGCGCAGCGGCCGCCTTCCCGCGCTCAGCAAATAACTCAGAACAAGGACCGCTTGTCGCTCCCTCTGAGCTCATTCCAAAAACTTGAAGGCCGCTCTTACACCGGGCTTTTCTTGAAAGTTCGGTTTGAAAGTTGAAAAAACATTAAATTAGAGCTGAAAACAAACAAGTCTTTTCGGAATTGTTTTCCGGGGGGAGACAGAGGCTTAGAAAGGTTCTTTTCAAACAGGAGGTTTTTTATTGGAAAAAAAACCCAAATCCTTAAGTATGGTCATGGAAATGACAAAAGGCGACTGATCGGAGAACTAAATACAAAGCGTTACTCTGTCAGACGATATTTTATAAACTTACCAAATGGTTACATTTTAAAAAATATCTCCAGTATGTGACGCGTTACAAACCCCTCCAGGAAGATTTCAAAGGTAGGCAGAATGAGCAACCAATCAGGCTGAGGGTGACGGGGCATGCTGGGTAATATTGTGAGTGGGGGCCGAAAGAGCGGCCCTTCCGTCCGCGAGAACGAAACCCATCATGGCAGGGATCGCACGTGACGTCAAGCACTTTAATTCGGCCGGACACAACAACAACACATAAATGCCCTGTCCAGAGGGGCCTTCCAGCGCCCTCCTCCGTAGCCCCCCAGTGCAGGTTTGAGCTCTATGGTCAGAAGCTGCGAGCGAGAGACAGAGGGGTCCCAAAAACAAGCAATTTGATGACCTCGGCCGTCCTAATAGCGGGCGCCTGGAACCCGGGATGTGGCTGTTGCAGTAAAGGGTTAATGATGTGTTCCCCGCGTGCGGTTTGCGCGCCGGACCCCCGCACAGCTGAATACGTTCCACCTGTTAGGAGCTATTATGCAGCATTAGGGGGATTTGAATACTCTAATCAATGCGTGTAGATGGCAGATAAATACGTTCCTGCGCGGCGCGGTCTCCGACCTCCTGTAAAAACGATGGCAAATTTATTGAATCCATAATCTTGAAACAATGGATTCTAATGCCTTTTGTTCTGTAGAGCACTTCAGTCGACGCGTGAGGCTGAGCGTTCGACGGGGAAAAGACGGCTGCGGAGGATTCAAGCCAGGTTATCAGGGAAAAAAAGAAAACTTGTTATTTTCCAGGGTTTTCCATCTTTTAACCAATTCCTGTCCTTTTATATTGGTAAAAAAAATGGAACCATTAATTAAACTTTTTATTAGATACATTTACCCGGACTCAACTCAACCGAGGATATTCCGCCGGTTACTGAACGGAGAGGGTTAATTTCCCGGGGCAAAAGGGGCAGATGACCCGGGTTCATACTTATCTTGAGGGCCCATGGCAGCTGTCCCTCCGGCCCCCCAACAGCTCCCAGGGACCGGAGGCCACGTACCAGAGCACAGCAGCCACGGGCGCGCAGACCGCGAAGGAGGAATCGCTAATGGAGGGAGACCTCCAGCCAACGGCACCAGCAGGGGGGGCTCTGGAGCGGCTACCACTGGGTCATGAGAGGGGCTATTATATTAAATGGGGGGTCGCTGAATCCCATTACTACAAGGGTCTTGTGCAAATAAAACCCAAATTAAGTAATTTTAAGGTGGAGAGCGGGCCTCGTATTGAGCGTCCTCCATGCCCCCTACGCCATGATGAAAGCATCTTATTTTTCGGTCTTGATTTACATAAATAAATAATAAATTAAGATGCGCAGATTATTATTATTATTAGTATTATTATTATTATTATTTATTCTTTTATATCGCGCCATCATCTTCCGTATCCTGTGTTTTCCACCATGGCGGATCTGAATTTCAGGGATTTTTTGGAGCCTTTACCCAAAATTCAAGAAAATGGCTCAGAAACCAGGACCCCGGACTCCGCTCGGCCGACTTCATTAGAAGGAACCTCGTGGTGGACGCAGAAACAAACGACTCGGTCGAGAACCTCCGTGAGCCTCTGGAAAACATAGAAAAAAATACAGAATAAAATAAACTTTGGGGAAGAAACTCTTTAATATCCCCGGCCAGGTGGGGGCCGACCCGGGCCGGTAATATCCGGCACGGAAACGATCGCCGGCGGACCGGGCTTTACGTGACCCGAGCAGAAGATAAATGAGTTGAGACAAGATAACGCCGAATGCCAACGCTACGAAGCTAAATGTATTTGATTGACAAGGAACTCATTCTGCGCGTCTTCTCCTCCCGCCCGGCAGCCAATGGCGTTCCCGGGATGTTATTTATAGGATCGCATTTTAGCCTAAAACGGGACGCTTGTTCTGAGTCTGACACAAAATGATCCTCAGTCTACTGTAAGCGATACTGTTTGCTACAACGTTACACGCGGCCCTTCCAATAACTCCCATAATAGATTCATTCTTCCAAATTCTACATCCTCGGCGAGGAGAAAGAATGAAGAAAACTTTGTCAAACTTTCCAGAATTAGTTTTCTTTCCAGCTATTCACGTGAAATGAATTATTTACTTTTCTTTTTTTATTATTATTATTATTATATTATTTTTATTCATTATTTACTGTTTTATAATTGGGTCATCATATTCCGCTGCACAATGAATGAAATCAGAAGAATATTATTATTATTTTTCATCGAGAAAATCAAGAAAATCAAACAATTTCAAAATAAGGAACGTGAAAAGAAGGATAAGATATATATATAAAAATAACAATAATAATAATTATATATTAAGAGCTGTTCAAGTTGGAATGAATATTTATTTATTAGCATTTATTTTACTATTAGAATTATATAATATAGAAAAATATTATTTTTAATGATTGTGTTAAACTCTAATTTTAAGCAAAGTTTTTTTTTTGCAAACTGTATTATGGAAAATATTTCTACAAAGAAAAGAAACAGCGAAAGGGAAGGGATTTAGTGAATTTATATAAATATTAGATATTTAAATCTGGCCGTCCAGAGCTTGAAGAGGAAATCTTTAGATCATTTTTTTTTTAAATCCTGAATTTATCGTCAGAGTTTGGGAGAAACCTGCAGTAAATATTCCGAAAAGCAGATTTATTGTACAAGGTAAAGGGCATTGTGCGGAAAAGCGAATAAAAAAAAGAAAAAAAACTCAAAGAGGCTTCATCCTAATAATATTTATTTTAATCGCGCTTAGGATGGAACGCAGCGATTGCTCCTAGTAACGGGTTTCCAACACATACAGAATCCTGTAACACGCGAGCCCCCGTGCAATGCATCACGCTGACACGCCAGCGATTTATAACGCACACGGGGTCTGGGTATTTTTTACAAAGGTCGCCGTTGAGTTTCTATCAAACACTTACGCTGCGCTTAGCGAACCCGCCCCGTTTATTATCCTCTTCTTTATTAAAAGCAAACGAGTTTGGATGCAAAAAAATGTTTTTTGGGTTTTTTTTTTGATGCTAAAGTAATAAATTAAAAAAAGATTTATTTTCAAATCAGCCGGCGTGAAAGAAAATAATTGAACGAGGAGAGAAAGGAGTAAAATAAACTCTAACCTGTAATTAATGATAATTTGCGTTATCTTGGGCACAAAGTATATTTTTGTAGCGATGTTTTTGAATCCTTCGCTACGGCGATGTCGGCCCCGCCGCGCAGAGCCAGATATATCCAAATTATAGTGATAATAACAATCAGATCCATTTCACAGAGTATGCAATTATTATACCGCGCCCCCCCCCCCCGGCATTCACGAGCGGGGTACGAGACGAGCTGCGTTATGTTTATTCTCGGAAAGCTTGGGAAGAAAAATAATACCTGATTCTGAAAATTCTAGGAAGAAATAATATCCTTCCTGCAAATGTAGAAAACTAAATGCCGCGCATGTTCTCAAAAGGCATTAAAAATGGCTTTTTTTTTTTAATGCGTACGATATCAGGAGGAAGACCCTAAAATCACCCATTTTCAAATAATAATAATAATAATTAATAATTAAGAAAATAATATAAAAATAAAATAATGATGATAAATTAATAAAAATAATTTAATAAATAAAAATTAATAACATTAAATAATCAATAATGATAGAAAATAAAAATAATAATAAGATGATAAATAATAAAATAATAAAAAATAATAACATTAAATAATAATAATAATAATGATGATAACAAATAATAAATAATTAATGATTAAATAATAATTAATGATTAAATAAATAACAAATAATAAATAATAATGATAAATAATAATAATGATAAATAATAATAATGATAAGTTTGAGGTTCAGAGGACCTTTGGATTAGTCGTCGGACTTGGTGACTTAGTCTTTGGCCAGTTAAAGGTCTTCCTGATGATGGAAGCGGCTCATTCGGTTGTCGTGTTGATGGCCAGCGAGAACGCACCTTACCTGCCACACTGGACTTCCAAAGTTTATTGCTTATTTTTCTGTTAAATGTTATTATTTAATGTTTTTTCCCCCTTTTCTGATCCCACCCATGAGGGACGCATCGGAGGGCGAGGTATAAAAAGTGATTATTGTGTGAAGTTGGATAAGAGGTCTTGTCGGCGTTGAACGGTTTTGGTCGCCGAGTCACACAGAAGACCTCCTGGACCCGGAAAGACGGGAAACAAAAGAGCTGAGATATGAAGATCGTCGCCCCGAGCGGTCTCGTCGTACAAAGACCGGTCCGGGGGTCTAGAAGTTTTATGGTTGGAGGAAACGAGGTTTTTTCCTTTACAGTCAGGGCAGTAAAGATGCGAAACGCGCCGACAAGGATTCGCTTAATACTTAAAAAGAAGTTGGACGCCATCCTAGCGAACGCTAGATCCTCGCACCTCACTGCCTTTGGAATAAAGAAGTTATTATTACCTTTTTTTTGGTCAATATTGGCTAAAAATCTAATTTTATTTTATTTGGTTTTCTTCTGGATCATCAGAAGCGAGGTCTTGGACCTCATGGACTGGATGTCACCCAGAGTCACTACGAATCGTTCCGTCGGCAGGAACGTTCTACTGGTTGCTATGGAGATAACTAACTACTTTTCAAACTTTCAAAAAACTTAAAAAACATCCATATCATTCATAACATAGAAACCCGGAAACTGCTGGCAGATCGGCCCCATCCGGCCCCCATCCATTTCTCCTGCTGTAAAGACTGAAACCTTAATCAGTCGTTGGTCTCGTCTTAGATTCAGGAGCCGTATGTCTATCCCGCGCATGTTTAATCCCCTCACTGTATTACCCTCTACCACCTCTGCTGGGAGGCATGTTTTGCACCCCTTTTCTCTTGAGGTCTCGGGAAACGTCTCCTCTCGCCGGGAACGCTCTATGATTATAAGAGACATTCCTGCGTACCGGGGGCCGGTGATTTACGTCGGGGGCCGGATGATTGTTTGGGTTAAATTGTTTCTCTATATGCGATTGAGGAATTTGAAGTTGTCAGATTAACGGCGCGATTTACCGCTCTGTTTCATTAGGTGAGTCTCATTTTATATTCCCTCTTGGAAACCTAAACAGTAACGATTTCCTACCTAAACAGACCCGAAAACAAAGGCCCCATTCACGGCGGGCGCTCCGCGTTCTGTAGCGCTTTGTGTTCCGGGGGGATGGGGGGGGGATGCGGTTACTAAGAGAAAAACGCCACGGAAAATGAGAAAAAAAAACGCCACGTCTAAAATATTCAGAATATACGGCAGTCAACCCGTTATTTATTAATTCTGTTTATTCTCCAAATTACTAAGTTTTGCTGGAAGTCTATATTTTGTGTAATAGAAATTTACATGCGGAACAATATCCCGCCGGCGGCGCCCCCCTCCCCCCTTCCCGCTCCGCCGCCGGCGCCCAAAACATTTGCATATAAAATTGTAATCAAAGGGAGTTACTTAACAGCCGATTACGGCGCCAAACGCCTTTGTCTCGCGCGCCTAATAATCCGCCCGCAATCAAGTGTCCTGCGACGCCGCATTAAGCGCATCCGACTTCGCTAATTATTTTCAGCTGAATGTCTCTTAATTGTCTGATTTCTCTCTAGAAGCGAGCGCCGCGGCTCTGCCGGCTCCAGGACCCGGATCGATATTTGGAGGGGAGAGGACGTGGATTTCGGTGACGTTCGCTTCAATATTACAGCGATTTTGGGGTAGATTTATGAAAAAAAAAAAAAAAAGAAAGAGTTGGAGGGTCCCCTGGCAACGAGGCGGCGACCGTGAAGAGAATGATGGAGTTATAGGAACGGGGAACCCGCCGGCAGAACGGCCCCCGTCCGGCCCGTCTAGTAAGGCCCGTCACAGGTGTGTTTTTGAGAGGATCCGGGATAACCGGCTGTTTGAGACGCGCGTTCTCATTGGTCGCTCCGCCGGGGTAACTAAGGTGCCGGCGGCTGGAAGGATCTCCAGATCTTTATCTTCAGCTTCTTTACTACTCGCAAAAATCCGTTTTTCAGGCAAAGATCGTTAAGAAACCGGCGGGATCCGCTTTCCTGGGAATGTCAGCGACCCCCGGGAAGCTCTCGGCTTTTGTGGATCCCTCGATGACCGGCAAACCGACCAATCAGGAAACGTTCTCATTAATTAACTTTCCACCCCATGTTTTCTAATTTTCCGGATCTTTTTGTTTCCGGATCTTTTTGTTTCCGGATCTTTTCTCTTCTCCGCGATGGATCGCAATACGGCAGGCAGACAGAGGAACAGAGACGGAATCCGGTAACGGAATTAACAAACCGGTAACGATCTAACAACCAACCGTCCGTCTCTATCCAGCGGGAAGGGGAATATCGCGCGCGGAGCTTTCCGGGTCGGCCGTTGGACGGAGCTCCGCGCCGCGGCTCATCTTCTTTGGAGGGTTCACAGGCGGTGTCTGGCATGTAGGCCGCGCAGGCGGTGGGGTGTTCTGGCGCAGCGGAGGCAATATGTTTGGCTGAGTGAAGGTTTAGTAATATGGCTGAAGATGAGGTGAGGAGACGGGGCTCCGATCTCATTGAGGATCCACTCGAGGGAGTGCTGAGTGTTGGAGTACATTCCTGGTCTCTTTGACTCGGCCCTGACTGCACTCCATTGGATCGTCTCACCAACGACCCGATCCGCGGAGCCGCCTGGGGTTCCTGCACGAGTTGCCCTCCGCCGTCACCCAACGGGGTAAAGCAGAGGAAGGTTAATGGCTGCCGCATACTATAGCCGCTCCGGGGTTAATAAATAATAATTTATCACCTGGCAGCCACTGGCCTTAAAGTACCCCTGGCCACCGAGTCACCCCCAGTCCGGCCCGGACCTCCTGAAGCTTTCCGGGGGGCTGTCGAGTTTCCTTATCGCGTTTTTGTTACGTTGGCCACGATCTTCCGTTTCATTTTACGTTTTTTCCTCCCCCGACCTCCGCGTCACTTTGTGAGGAATAAAAACATCTGAAGGTGGAAAGCGGTCGGAAAAAAATGAGATTTTAATGGAAAGTCATTGATCGGAGTCCGTGAGGGCCGGCTGGGGTCCGTGAGGGCCGGCGGGGGTCCGTGAGATGTCTGACCCTAAATCAGAGAGGAGAGCAAAAAAAAATCAATGATTCCCCGCGCCGAGCGCCGAGGATCTGACGTGGATTTAGGGAAATGGACGGAGGGGATAATTACTTTGCTCGCGGGGTCCCGGTCAGTCGCCGGGGGTAACAGAGTATCAGCCTTCTGGTGTTAATGGTTTCGCCGGGAGCCCCCGCTGAGCGAATATCATTACGTCGGGCTAGAGAGAGGAGGAAACGGCGGCAATAATGGGATAAAAAAGCCAAAAAAATAATGGTAAAAAACAACAAAAACATTATTCTGTGAAAAATAGAATTTTAAGGTTTCATTTTGTGATCTTTTCTTTATCCGTTGCCAAGAATTCCTGGATGAAGGCGATTGGAGGAGAAGATCACAAGTGGGGGGGGGCACCAGGAAGGGGCTCGGCTCAGAACCCCGACAAGTTAACGACTTGGGTTGGGTTTTGGACCCAAGGAGCTGACGCTCCGTTCCATCTCCCGTCTTAGGATCCGCCTTCGCTGCTCAAACACGGCCGGTGTCTCTGATTCCTGCGGAGTCGGTGCCTCTCCATGCGCGGTCAGGTGGCAGCTGGGGTTCTGGACTCCTGTCTTTTCCATGGGGGGGGGGGTGACGTTCCGGATCATTTTCTAACAGATCGAGATTCTTATCTTACCGAGCGAAGGACTCCGTGCCTGTGAACGATGAAGGGACCTCTCACTCTGCCGTATGATCTGCCCCCAGGGCACAGGGCGGCTTGGCGGCAGTTGGGGCATTTAATTTCGGGTCATAAAAACATGAAAACATCAATATTAAATAATTGAAATATTATTAAAGGAATAATGGGTGTCGAATAATACAAGAGAGAAGCAGGTGCAGCGGCTGAGGATGATGAGTGTGAAGGAGTCATTGAGTGCCCTGAAAACGTACCCTGCAGGTAATTGTATGTTCTGATAGACAGCGAGGGCAGTTTGAAGACATGCTGGGTGGCAAAACAATATAAGGGGCAGCGAGAAAACATTTCCTTCCCCACTGGTAGGTAAATAAGTGGAACAGCCTCCCAGCAGAGGTGGTAGAGGGTAATACAGTGAGGGTATTAAACATGCATGGGATAGACATCCGGCTCCTGAATCTAAGACGAGACCAACGACTGATTAAGGTTTGAGTCGTTACAGCAGAAGGGGGCCGGATGGGGCCGATGGGGGAAAGAGAAGAGACCGGTGCAGGAATCAGTGTTTTTGGGGGGTCCCCCCTGCCACCGGCCCTGGGCCCCCGCTCTCGATGTAACATATTACGGTTTAGCTAATGCCGTTCAGTACAGCGAAGTCGCCGCGCAGGTTCAGACAGTTTATACTCCGCTGCCCTCCAAAAAGTTCATGTCTAACAGGGTGGAAATAACGTCCAAAGAGTGCAAACGGAGTGATTATTAATAACGCTTCTGACGTTTAGCATTTCGGGCGATCGCTCGGCGGCTCGGTGGCTCGGCCCGTGAATCGGAGATCTTTATAGGTTACGTTTCCAGCCTTCATCAGCTCCGGCTATTGTTCTTATTGTCTGACGAAGGACTCGCGAGGCTCCGACCGACTAAATTACATCCGCGCTACTGGTCCGGAAGATGCCTCAAGGGTTAATTCTAGAAGTTAATCTAGATCATGCCGGCTCGCGCAGAACTTATTTTCCTAGCGGCGGCCGCCGTTTCCAAAGCTGTTTTTTAAGTTCTTGATGTCAAAATACAAACACATTTTATGCTGAGCGGAGGGCAAGAGAGCCGCGGACAGAAATATCTTTATTCTTGGGTGAATCGACATTTAATACGAGCGATTTCGGAACTGACCTTTTTTTCCTGAGAATTATTTATTATTTAACGGTTTTTTGGTTGTAAAAATAAAAAATATAAAAAAAGCAGAAATATTTTAATATAAATTTAATAATTAATGTATTTATATTAATTCTGTAGATAATAAGTTTATTATTTTTGAATAAATTTTATTATAATTTCTATAACATAACTATTCATTAATATAGAATATGAGTTATTATTTAATTTTTATTAAATATTTAGTATGTATATTTTATAAAAGAAATATATATTTTTTAATTTAATATTTTGATACAATTTTCTTTCTTTTTTTTAATAATAATTTTCTTGGGTGTTTAATCCTGTATGATATTCAGATAATCTGCGATTGTTGGTGATCATGTGATTTCGAGGGTGCCGCCCCCTTCCCGTAAACTTCACGAGGCTACTTGCTTTATGTTAGAGATTTTAAAGTCCGCGTAAAGTCCTTTATGACTTAATATAAAAGATAAAAAGTAATAAAAATTCTACAATTAAAGAGAAAATATACAAAATTATACAAGTTATAGAAGAGAATATCTGCCATTTTCATAAACATAGAGATTTAAAGCTAAACAGAAAGGTATAAAATACTAAGTGCATTCTTAAAGAATATGGTGTGGATTTCTAAAGAAGATTATAAATAAAAGATATTGTTGGGGATTTTTTTGTTCCTATAGCCAGATAAAAAAAAAATAATTCGTAATTTTTAATTTGGGGAAAATGGATAGATTTTTATTTTTGATGATTTTCCAGGAGTTAAATATTCGCCTTGTTGGGTAAACGTGTTTTATGAATCGAAACGCCGCGTTTTGTTTCTGTGTAAATGAAGCGTTGGCCGCGTTCTGCGCGTGTGAAGAATGGAAAATAGTCGAGGGTTTTCCACCCGAAGATCCGGATTCTTTTCTGGGGCTTTTGTTTGTCCTGGGAAAGTCGCCGAGGGCCGAGCGTCGGACGGGGGGTCTGTTTACCTGAAACAATCACCAAACACCTCGCTGTCTGCGAGCCAAATATCAGGAAACGGCGGCAGAAACTTCCGAGCCGCTCGGGAAACAATCGCCATTGTTCCATTTCTCTATTCCGTCATCTCACATCCAGGACACGGACAAAAGAACCGCGCCGCCGGCCGCCAGAACGCCAGAGGCTTTTTAACCCATAACGGCAAACATAGAAACCCAGAACCCCCGGCAGATCGGCCCCATCCGGCCCCCGT
>VKOC01031557.1:0-11204 GCA_009364415.1 Spea multiplicata
TTTTTTTATCCGATTAATCGAAAAAATAATCGGCCAACTAATCGATTATGAAAATAATCGTTAGTTGCAGCCCTAATCCGATATATCTTTTCGAACTGTTACCCTCTTCTGTAATACTCCCCCGATGCGTACAATTGTGTTTTGATGCCTGCTGTACTATGTCCACCAACTTATGCAATGTTACTTTTTCAATAAACAGAGACTTGAAAGAAAATATGTTGGTCGGTGTCACACATATCATGGCATGGTTAAATAAACATAAATAAGATTCATTTATCGACATGGTTTTTTGACATGTCACCCTATGCTCATTTACTTTTTGGGACTTATTTAAAGCCAAACAATTCAATTTACCCCATCAAACAATATATATTTTTTAAATGGTCATTTTTACCACAAACTTTGACAGAGGCTGGTGGTAATTAAAACTTTCCATGTAGTGATTATACCACCATTGGAAATACCCGATGGTGTCTATTTTTGAAAACTATATGGTTTCATGTGGGTTAATTGAATTGACCTGTTTCAAAGATGCCCCCAATGGGACATAGGTACAGGATGTGAAAATTCCAAATTGTAAAACTGAAATTCACATGTCCCAAATGTGGCCTTTGAACCCCCAAGCAACCTGCCAAACCTATGCATAGGTGGTATTACTGTACTTGGGGGGTGCTGCTGAACACATATTGAGGTGTTTTCTTAGTAGTGTTTTCTTAGTGGTAAAATGTCTGCATAAAAATTGGCAAAATACCCCAAGTTGAATACCTAGGTTGTCTCCTTTTGAAAAATGTGGCGGGTGATTCAGGGATTCATGCAGATATTAATGTAACACTGATATCTGTGAAAACAGTAAATACAATACTCCTACCTTTGAAGTTTTTTTGCATACAGATTTATAAACTATACTGTATATGGGATAAATATAGAAAAGTCGGGGGTGGGGAGTTGAAAACAGAGGAACACTGTGATTGTTTAAAGTAAATATCGTATTTTATCTATTGGGGACCACAGTACAGTCAATAGTGTGGATATCCAGATTGTGAAAAAATCCTTTTAGTACTACAATGTTTATAAAATAGCTCATCATTTTATATTTTTTGGGGGTGAAAACTAGACAAGGGCTTAGGCAAGAAATTTGTGTTCATTTTCATGTTCAATTTTTTTGGGAAAAAATCATGTTATTCAACGAATAGACAGACAAAATTTGTACATAAACATGTAGAAGAGGTTGAACTAAAATGGCGAGATTCTCCTCCTCTTAGCGTAGTTAAAATGGGGGCTGCATTTCACACATTTTTCGTTTCTTCTTTTGTCCAATGTTGTGTTTGTTTGTTTGTTATTCAGACCAATGGAAAAAACTGTGATATTCCGCACAAAAACGCATTCATACAAAAATGGATGCGCAAGCCTAGTGTCCCCCTTTGTGGAGCCTGATGCTTAGGGCAGTTTTGCATTGTGGATATGAAATAAAATGCATCATCCACCTCAACATAGATAAAAAGAAAGAAAGGAGAGATAATGAGAAGAGGGAATCAAGCAGAAGGGGGGATAAAGATAAAGGGGAGAGATGAGATAATGGGAAATGGGAGAGAGAATAAAAAAGAGGAGGATCAAAGAGAACCCCTTATGTGTGTAATCTGCGTACTGGGCTGTTATGTGGATGTTGAGAAGTTGTGTGGATGCAATCTGGGTGCTGGTGAAGTCCTATGTGTGGAACAAGCCTGAACACGTAAAGGTTCGCTGTGTCCCAACAAGGAGGAGAAAGAAGGGCACAACTTTAGTGCCTAGAAAGCTTCCTGCCACTCCTGACGAGTGACACAGTGCTTGGCTAGTGTGTTGTGCAGCTGCTTGTTTATAAATACATCAAGTCATCAAGGCTCCAGCTCCTGCATTTTGTAATAGAGGGTGGGATACAAGAGGCAGAGCCAAGGCGGCAGCCAAAAGTGGCAAAAATCCATGCACCAACCCTGTTTTTAGCCATGAATTCACTATACCAGATGCTTGATTTTTCTTAGGATACGTGTCAAAGCTTAAAATAGAAAGTCCCAGAATTATGTATGAGTCTGTGCCCCTAGTATTGTAATAAAAAATAATGTCCAGGTTTTGGACATTTTTATTTTTTATTACAATACTAGGGGCCTTTTGATTAGCATGATATTATCATGTTAGTCCAATAAAAATTGCATCATTGCATATTGCAGTATTTTTTTTTTTTTTGATACAGACACACACAAATTCAAGGAGCATTACAATAACAAATTACTTCCACTAGGTGGTGTTCTACTCATTTAAAAGGTAAGGCTGTGAATATCTGATCATTTAGATATTAATGTTTAAGGCATTGTATACGTGGGATCGTTTATAGTTTAAAAAATGATGTTATGATAATATTTAGAACACAAAAAGGCACTAAAAACAAGAATGTTTAAAAATCTTCACCCCCCGCTATACAGGCTTTTGTTTCCCATTATGTTAAACATTGTCTTAACATTAATTAAAAAATATATAATTTACTAAAGGGAGAGTTGAAAGGAGAGATGTGCTGTGTAAACTCCTTCACTTCAGTGTGCACTATGAAAACAATCTAAGTGATCATCTGGTGCATGTGGCCCTGTATAATGCGTAGTTAAATCGGCATTGAATTATGCAGGACCAGCTCATCTTTCTGAAGAAACCTGCCAGTTCTGGCCCTTTATAATGAACAGCAAAGTGAGAGTTGAGACCACAACTATCCTTTTACTGAATTACCCAGTTTTTATCATTCGCAAAATGCCATACCTTCACATGAACATTTTTTAATCAAGACTGCCCTTAAGTCTAATTGGGTCTCATGCATCCTGTATATTGTATGCATGTGTTCGAATAATACCCAAGCAGTTGATAAAACACTCTTATTTTGTATTGTAATATAAATGTAATGTATAAATAACATTAGTAATAAGACAAGTATACGACCGTCTCTCCAAATACCTGCCTTTTAACAGACAAAAGGACTATTCCATAGTTCTTACAAGACAGACACACACATCCCCTGTCACAGGAAGCACCCTCTGTTCAAACTGCTGGCAGGAAATTCCTATGATTTGCCTCCTCCCTATGGAGACACATTCAGCAAATGGACTATGAAATGTGTGAGGAATATGCAGTAGTTGAGGTATTGCTTTCAGAAAATGACCCCTAACAGCAGGTCAGGTAATAGTTATCAGAACATTTGGTAGACTTTAACTCATGTGAAGGGATCCACCATCTGTTGCTGTTTTTGGGGACCTACAATTGACACCCTGACAGGGAAAAGACTTCATGTTTTTAGCTCAAGAATATATATCCCATGCATTCTAGAATGCTTCAATAAGTGGAATTATCTTTACCATTCAATATTAAAGGGTGTTCTTGGACTCTAGTGTTGCAGATAGCAAAAACGCCAACCTTAAAAGTGTAACATGTATGACTTAGTATGTTATCTGTTTTGCATGTAACTTTGAATATTGACAAGCCTTACTTATTCTGAACATATGCATGTAGCACCATGCAGAACAGGAAGTGAAGCCAATTGCATATACATATCTTTTTTTTTTTTTATTATCTATTTGCCAGTTTTCACAATTATACATGAAGAGAGGAGATTGAAACAAACTTCGCCTGTGGCTTACTAGGGCGAATTCGCTGACATGCAGCAGGAAGAAAACACGAAAAAAAAACATAAGAACAACAAAAAAAAAAAAAAAAAAAAAAAAAAAAAACACAAAAGATATACATAAATAATAAACATTAGACATAAATAAATAGGGTACAAAGTACCACATTAGAATATAAATTCGTTCACAGCTTAATGTACATATATTATCGTCCCCACATCACCAGGGTAGATTGTAACTATTAATTAAGTTACAAAAGTTAGAGCTAACTTAAGTATTTAATAATAATCCAATTTGCCCATTTGTAATTGGTCTATCCATCTTTATAGAAAGTTGGGTAGGTTGCAATTCCTCTCTCCATCTGACATTGATATATAACTTGTGCCTTAACTTTTTCCCAAATAATCCCTTCTGTCTTTTTCCAATTCCTAGCAATTTCCATTTTTACAGCTGTTAATAAGTGAAGAAGGAATCTCAAGTCGTTATTATTTGTATTGGGAAGATTTAGGTGTAGCAAAGCTTGGTCAGAAGTCAGATTCCATTTTTTTCCAAAGATCATTTGCAGACGGGAAGATATAGAACTCCAAAAGTTTTTAATTGCTATACAACTCCACCAAATATGTATTTCATCTCCCTTTGGTTCTCCACATCTCCAGCAATTAGGTATGGCGTTGCGATACATTTTTGCTAATAGTGATGGAACTCTATACCATCTGTTCATTAATTTAAACTGTAATTCATTTAAGTTTAAACAATGAACATGTTTCATAGTAAGTTTCAACGCATAATTCCAGTCCTCTAAATTTATTTCACAATTTAAATCCTTTCCCCAGTTTTTTAACGCTGGAGGGGACGGGATTTTTTTATAAGAATAAATTATGGCCAAGGATTTAGTAGTCATTTTGTTATGTTCATTAGATTTTAGTATTTTTGTAAACAAGGAGATAGAGCTATTTTTATTATCAAAACAAATATTTTTATTCAGAAATGACTTAATTCTTAAATATTTAAAACATTCACCCGGAGGGAGATTATATTGTATTTGTAGAGTCGTAAAACTTTTAAGGATCTGATCTTCATATAAATCTGAGATCTTTAATATACCCGCGTGTTTCCATGTGGTCAGGGTTATATCCTGTATTAAATTTTCTATGGTACTCAATGATAAGGACACAATAATTTTATTTTCAAGTCCTATTTTTTTCCTTATTTGAATCCAAACCTTTAATAAATGTATCAAAATTAACTTGTTACATGTCTTGACATATTCCAAAGTTTCCTTTTTAGGTAACCAAAAAAGTGTTTGAAGATCTTTAAAGGGAGTATTATTTAACAGTTCTAACTCATACCAAGATTCATATTGTGCATTATCTAATAAGGTCGTTAATATATTAGTAAGTTGTGCAGCCAAAGCATAATGTTTAATGATAGGAAAACCCAAGCCTCCTTCATATAACTTTTTTGCTAATAGTTGGGAGTTCAATCTAGGTTTTTTTTTTGCCCAGATAAATTGTGTAAATGCTTGTTGTATTAATTCTAGCCAGGAATCAGGAACAGAAAATGGTATTAATCTAAAAATATATATAAATTTAGGTAGTAAATATGATTTAACCGCATTTATCCTTCCCATCCATGAAATATACAGTTTTTGCCAATTTTTGAGTGATTGATTCATTTCTTTTATAGCTGGCAATAGGTTTATTTCTAACCAATCTGCGGGATTGACTGAGATTTTTATTCCTAAATATTCTATTGAGTCTTTAGCCCAAGAAAAGCCGAATTTTTCTATCTGTGATTTCTGAGTTTTGTTAATAGATAAAGGTAAAGCCACTGTTTTTGAGACATTTAATTTGTAGTTCGATAGGAAGCTATATTGGTTAATCACTATCATGAGACTCTCTGTTGATCTTATCGGATCTTCAATTGTTATTAGGATATCGTCCGCATATAATTTTATTTTATGGGTCTCATCTTTCCCACATCCTTTGATTCCTGGACTAGATCTGATCTCTATTGCAAGAGGTTCTAATGAAATAATATAAAGAAGGGGAGAAAGTGGGCAACCCTGTCGGGTGCCATTCGTTAATGAAAACCAAAAGGACTCAATTCCTGGTCCGACTACTCTCCCCATAGGGGTTGTGTATAAGGCCATAATAGCTCGATGAAAATCACCATCCATACCGAATGAAAGCAAGGCCTCTGACATATATACCCAGCTGACCCTGTCAAAGGCCTTTTCCGCATCCAATGACAGGGTCAGTTGGGGAACTCCCCTCCTACTTGAGTGTTCCAATAAATCTGCAAGAAACCTTACATGGCTTGCAGAAGATCTACCTGTAATAAATCCTGCCTGGTCCTTATGGATCAGACAGGGGAGAACTTTTTTTAGTCTTTGGGCCAGGATGCCCGTATAAATTTTGAGATCCAAATTCAATAAAGTTATTGGCCTATAGCTGACCATGTCCTCTGGGTTTTTTCCTGCTTTCAAAATAGGTATTATATTGCCTCTTAAGAGTTCCCTGGGAATATTCCCCGTTTTCATAACCTCATTAAAGAAAATGGTCAAATTAGCAGATATTCGGTCTATAAATATTTTATAAAAATTGGCATTAAATCCGTCCGGACCAGGGGATTTTTTTGGTTTTAATGCTCTAATTCTATTTTGGACTTCATCAATTGTTATCGTTTTGTTAAGCTCCTCAAGCATTTCTCTTGTAGGTTTAGGGAAAACTCTATTACTAAAATATTTTTTAATTTCCGATGCCGAACATTTCTGCGGGATATTATATAACATACTATAAAACTCATTAAAGGCTTCCCCAATTGCTCTAGGATTCAACAGGGTTTTACCTTTATAAACTAATCTTGTAATTCGCTTTTTTGCCCTTTTTTTCTTAAGTAAGTTAGTGAGCAGTTTATCCGCTCTATTCCCTTTATAGTATCTATTCATTTTTAGGGAGTTTAGGGTTTTATTCACTTTCTCTAATAGAAGATTATTGATCTTATTTTTTATTTCTTCAATCTTCTCGGTCCCATGAACTGATGGAGATTTTTTATTTTCTGTTGTTACTAAATAAAGATTAATGTATAATTCTGACAGGGAGGATTCCAGAACTCTTTTCTTTTGAGCTTCTAATTTTATAAAATGGCCTCTAATTACCGCCTTATATGCACACCATAAGCTACCTGCTGATATTTCTTCTACGTCATTCTCTTTAAAATATAGTTTAGTAATCTCATCTATGTAGGCAATATCTTGGTCTTTCTTCATTAAATTATCATTTAATATCCATTCAGGGCGGTGTTTAAAGATTAACCCTTCTACCAGTACTGTCAGTAAATTATGATCAGACCAGGTAATTTCATGAATTTTTGACTTTGAAACTCTAGACATCAAACCTAAGTCCCCTACCGCCAGATCTATCCTTGAGTAAGATTTATATGATTTGGAGAAACAAGTATAGTCTCTCTCATTAGGATACATAGTTCTCCAAATATCAAATAAAAAATGATTTTGTAAGAGCGTTTGAAATCTTTTAGCTTGTGCAATCACTTTTTTATCTTTCGTCGTACCTTTTTGAGTCATTTTGTCTAGATCTGGATTCAATATACAATTAAAATCCCCTAAGATCAACAAAAAACCCTGTTTGATTTTCATTATCTTTTGAAAAAGAGCTGTAAGAAAATAAACTTGTGAGCTGTTTGGTGCATATACATTAACCAATGTCATTAGTTTTTTATTTATTTCAATAATCATTATTATATATCTCCCGTCTGGGTCTAATTCTATTAACTTTATGTCAGCATCTATATCTTTACTAAACAAAATTGCTACTCCTCTCTTTTTTTTCTCTTTCAATGAAGCCTCAAATATAATGGGGAATCTCTGAGTTTTCATATTTATTTTATCACTTAATCTCCAGTGTGTCTCTTGAATACAACAAATATGTATTTTTTCCCACCATAATCTATCCAAAAGTAGACCTTGGGCATTTATCGTAGCAAACTTAAGCATTGCTTTCAACTTGATCCATGTGTTTTACTACCCTGGTGATGCTTTCTAATCTGTCATGAACTAAAAAAAATATATACATATATAACACAATAAGACAACATTTAAGATTTTGTACAGTATACAGCTCAATTTTAAAATGAGAAATATACATCCGCGTGTGTCTCTCTCTAAATCCCTCATTTGCGAGAGATACAAGCGGAATATTTACCATCCTACCGCATGGTCTGTCGGAACGTCTAATGGGGTATCCTAATAGGGGCAGGTTCGAGATAAAAAAACAAAAAAAAAAAAAAAAAAAAAAAAAAAAAAAAAAAAAAGAAATTTAGAAAAATAATTAAATAGGTTCGAATAATTCCAAAAAATTCCAAAATAAAATAATAATTCACAACCTTATGAAATGGTGAATATTATTGTGTTTGAATTTACGATATATTATCATCGCCCTAAAGGGTTGTTATACCAAAAGTTCCAAAGATACCGTTAATTAAGCCATATCCATTAAGGGTTTAAGTGCTTAAATTCATGATGCTTCCCTTATATCTTCTCAGAAACAATACTGGTGATAAATTTAATTATATCCTTTGTGATAGATCAAATAATATGTGAAAATCAATATTTAATAAATCATGTGGAATATTGCATTATAAATCAGATAATCCCAAATTGGATTACCAAGTCACAACTTTATGGTATAGTAAATATTATTGTGTATAGGTTTGCATATTATGCCTTAAACCTAAAAGATTACTATGACAGACTGCATGAGTACCAAAACCCTATATTTGATAGTTTAAATAAATATTTAGGTTCCTGGTATATCCCTCATGATTTGTTTCAGAATAACAGATAATTTAATCATAGCTTAGGAAACTATCCTTTATGTCGTGTCAAATCATATTTGTGACTCAATAGAAGAGAAGAAAAAAAAAAAAAAAAAAAAAATTGATAATAATAAGTAAGCTAAGTATATAAATAAATTCAAATAATTCCAAAGTAAAACAGTGATTCACAACTTTGTGAGATAGTAAGTGTTATTGTGTTTAAATTTAACATATTTTATCTTCGTCCTAAAGGGTTACTATACCAAAGGCTCCATGGATACCTTCAATTAAGCCATATTCATTAGAAGTTTAAGTGCTTAAATTCATACTGCTTCCCTTTTATTTATTCCAGAGAACCAATATTAGTGATAATTTAAGTTATATCCTCTGTGTTAAATCGAATAATATGTGAAAATCAATGATTGATAAATCATGTGAAGTATTATTTAAAAGAAAAAAAGATGTAGAAAAATTTTATAATAAGGAATAATAAGGTAAGTAGATAAATAAATTCAAATAGTTCCAAAGTAAACCAGTGATTCACAACTTTGTGAGATAGTAAGTGTTATTGTGTTTAAATTTAACATATTTTATCTTCATCCTAAAGGGTTACTATACCAAAGGCTCCATGGATACCTTCAATTAAGCCATATTCATTAGAAGTTTAAGTGCTTAAATTCATACTGCTTCCCTTTTATTTATTCCAGAGAACCAATATTAGTGATAATTTAAGTTATATCCTCTGTGTTAAATCGAATAATATGTGAAAATCAATGATTGATAAATCATGTGAAGTATTATAAAAAAAAAAAAAAAAAAAAAAAAAAAAAAAATCCTTATACCTAATCTAAAAGCCTGCCTCAAAAAAAACATTAATTGGGCATCAATAAATCTTATTCAAATGCATCCAAGTTTCTAGTTTTTCAGGAGAGTCAAAGCTGAAGTTTTTATAATCAAACATTACTGTGATCTTCCCTGGGAAAGTCCATCTATAACGAATGTTTTTTTGTTTCAGAATCCCCGTTGCTTCTGCAAATCTTCTCCTTTGCATTCTTGTAAAATAAGATATATCCGGTAGTATTCTGATAGTATCATAGGGGATACATAGAGATGTATTTCTTGTCTTAGTTAGAATATTATCTTTTAATATAGTTGAAGTGAAAGATATCAAGACATCTCTGGGAGATTCCGATGGTATATTGGTAGGTTTAGAAATTCTATAACATTTATTCCAGATCTTTATATTATCCTGCTTTTTAATCCCAAGCATATCAATAAATTTTTCAATATATTCTTGAAGGTTATCATTCAGGATAGTTTCTGGAATTCCTCTGAATCTGAGATTATTTTGTCTGGACCGATCTTCCTGATCTGCTATTTTTTGCTCCAAGAATTTCATTTTGTTGTCGCTGTGCTTAATAGTGTCCTGATAAGTTTCAAGTTGAGTTTCTAAGTACTCCAATTTTTCTTCATTTTGTTTTACTCTCATTGTAATTGCTAATAAATCAGTTTTTAACTCCAAAATAGCATTCTGCAGTAATTGTTTAATCTGATCAAGCTGAGCATCTAACTGATCTTGTATAAACTGTTTCATATCCATTGTTGTTGATGAGGGACTTATGTGGGAAATATCTGCATCAGTTTGATTAAGTCCAATAATACTTTCCTCCACATTTAATCCTCTTTGATCGTGCTTAATGGGCGGAGTAAAAAAGGAGAGTCTTTTTTCTGTTTTCTGATCTTTTCTGTCTTTTCTCATAGTTTTTTCTTGAGTCTTTTTGGAAGCCATTATTTAAACCGTGTTCTCTCAGAGGTATCAAGTTGTCAGCTTATCAGCTTCACTTCAAGGGTATTACTATGATATGCCTCCAAACAGAATTTTTTTTTTTTTTTTTTTTTTTTTTTTTTTTTTTTCCTTTCCTTTTCTTTTAATTTACTTTACTCTTTCTCCTCTATCCTCTTCTCCTCTTTATCTCCTCTTACTCCTCTTCCTTCTTTCTTATAATAGTGTACCAGTAAAGGATTTATAGGCCCAAACACTTTAAAGATGCTCAGCTGTACATATATTTCAGTATTTCATTCACTTCAGAAGCAATATAAATGACTTCGCTGGTGTTATTTATATTCATAAAACATGAAAATACAAAATTATAAATGGAAATTAATAGAGGTACTTATCCCACGGAATCAGCTCTTTTTTTAGTTTTCCACCAAGCTCCTCTTGCTTTACTTAGAAGTCTTTAGCGTCCTCCATTCTTTAAGATTCTTAGCTTTTCCTCAGTGCAGATCTCTATTCTTGATTTTAAAACTTCAGACCGCATGGTCCGTGTGCAAAATCGGCCAAAAACAAGCCTGGATCCAACTCCACTCCACCGCATCCGGCAAGGGCAGGCCCAGCGGTTCTCTCCCACAGAGCCGCACAGGATCAAAGCCCACGCTGTCCCCGCACGGTCTAACAGGTCGGCATGAGCGATTGTGCCGAATCTCGGTACAGCCTCCTCCACCGACTCAGGACCGCAAAATTAGCAGAGCAGGACCACGGGGAGGATCAAACCAGGCAGCGCGGCCACATCAGAAGCACTGCAGCTGAGGAAATCAGACGCTTTTAGTAAAGCTTGGCCGCTCGGACGCTCGGATGTAGTTCTTCCTCGGCCTCAATTCATCTCGCTGCCCCCGTTCCGACAAACCGCACGCACAGCACGTCTAGCGTGCTACGTCATTGCTCCCACCCCC
>VKOC01031559.1:0-10592 GCA_009364415.1 Spea multiplicata
CAGCCTTTTCTATATCTGATAATTTGTTGCTGTTGATCCAAAAGAAGGCAAAAACCCCCGGTTTTGCTCTTTCCAATTTTGCACTAACCAGGGAAAAAATTCCTTCTTGACCCCAAAATGGCAGTCAGATTTCTCCTTGGATCAATAAGCTGTTTCCCCATAATTAAAGATTATATCCCCGAATATTATGTTTTTCCAAGTATCCATCCAGTTGCAGTTTAAACGTCTGTACAAACTCAGATAAAACTACCTCTGCAGGCAGAGAATTCCACATCCTTATTGTCCTTACTGTAAAAAACCCTTTCCTCTGCTTTAGTCTAAATCTCCTTTCTTCCAGTCTAAACGCGTGACCACGTGTCCTATGCATAGTCCTGTTTATGAACAGATTTCCACACAATGGTTGGTATTGGCCCCGAATATATTTATATAACGTTATCATATCCCCTCTGAGGCGACGTTTTTCTAAACTAAACAGATTTAAATTAGTTAGCCTTTCTTCATAACTATAGTGCTCCATTCCTTTTATTAATTTTGTAGCCCGCCTCTGCACCCTTTCTAGTGCTATGATATCCTTCTTTAGAATAGGTGCCCAAAATTGCACAGCATATTCAAGGTGCGGCCTTACCATTGATTTATACAGAGGCAAAATTATATCTTTATCCCGCGAATTGATGCCCCTTTTTATACACGAATGGGTTGATTTACAACACAACTTTTTAGTGTGATAATTTGGCTGTTGTACAGGAGATCAACAGGTGCACAGTGTCATTCCCCTCCCCCGGTAGTCGGAATTATGAGGTAGTAGGTCTGCGAACTTTGAGGATGAGTGTATGGGTTAGGGCAAAGCACATTCCCAATGGGACTGTTTTTTCTCAGTGGGATACGGAGGGCCTTGAGCATGTTAGGCCAATTTTTGGTGCCGGTGAATCGGGAGGCCTATGGCAGGTCGGTATCGGGCTGATTTAGTTAATCTAAAAAATGACAGTTTGGTCTAGTATGTTCTGATTCACTTCTATCTCAGAGAGGCTCACCAATTAACCTATTAGTGTCGAGCGGGTTAGATTGACTTTAATGTTCTCCATGGTGGCTTCTAGCTATGAGGCATAGAGCAGTGTGTGTCCAAATTAACTGTTCGAGCCCTTCAAGGAGTTCGGTTAAACCTCTCCTAAAAATACACAGCATTCAATGACAGGGCCCCATTCATTAAACTGCATTTACGTGGCAGAGCTGAATGCAATATTGAAAAAGTGAAGGCAGCTGATGGAATTATGCGAGCGTATGAATGAATTCCTTTAGATCACTTTACAATCACACAAAGGAAGTCCTTTTTCTGTTAATGAGATAGATTTGGCTACAAGACTTTACTGTAGAATACCAGCTTTAGATGTTATCATGTTTTTTTCCATCCAGCTTTATTTCAATATGCGTTACACATATATATATATTTATCTATTTACTGAAGCGTAGTAAACCCCATTCCCAACATTTTATAGAACTGATTTACTTACATTACACACATTAGAAGAATGACCCAGTAAGTATAAAGGGAATTATGGTCTCAGGCTGTGACACCAGAATTTGGGGTTCAGGTTTCTTGGTAAGCGTAGACCAGCAAGGAGCAAGAAACTGTAGCAATGGAAGCACTTATATAATTTCTTTCATACTGGATCATAATAGACTTTGGTACCGGCTCATTCACACACACACACACTCATAGAAACAGTAGACACTAAGCACTCCACCTGCTGTGCAAATGCCTCATTGATGGTGTCCTGAGAGGCATTTAAATGGCAGAATCGTGTCTTTTGGGTTAAAATGCAGTGCGGCCCCACTGATTTGGCTTCTGGTAAGCAATAAAGCCAAACTTGGGGTGCTTTGAAGAAGTGGCCGGCTAAGCAATATATGGCCATATAGTGTAACGGAATTCCCAATATACATGCCTCCTTTATTTCAGCAGTATTCCAGAATCTCAGTTTAGATGAATTTCCCTGTCTATGTTGTTTTTGCTGTAATTGAAGTAAACCATGTTAGTAGTTCTTAGAACTTCAGAAGCCTTGACAGATGTCAAACCCGGGAACTTGCGGCTTCTGACCCTGAATCTTAGTGTTTTTAAAACAATTTCAGGGTCTTGTGACAGATTTATATTCAAGTTGGATTATGCTTAGAAATTAGCCTAGTGCTTTTTTTTAAAACCAACCCATGATGACTACATTTCTTTCCCCTGCCTCTTCTTACCCCTCTTTCACTGAATCCCACCTATAAAATCTTTTCACTGTCTTTACCTCTTAACCCTTTCTCTCTTCCCAACCCATTCTCCTGTCGCCCCTTAAAGTTTACCATGCTTCCCCTTAACATTTTCCCCTGGTGCGCTTGAGATTTTTATAAATATTAATGGTTTCCAGTAGAATGGGTAATGGGACGTTTTAAGTAACTGGTGGGTCGTCACATCTAATGTTTGTAATTGTTTTTTGAAATGGTTAATATTTTGAAGCATCAGTTCAGTTCCTAGTTGTTCAAGTTTACATTATGATAGAATATATGTATATATATATATATTCTATCAACATTAACATAAAGGATATTGCATTTGCTTCATTTGCAGTTCATGACCATAAACCACCAATACTGAGACTTTGCTTTATTTCTAATTGATCATACATCAAAAAGGAAAGTAACGAGGTTGAAAGACCTAACTGCGTACATCATGGATAAGAGAGAGCATAGGGCCGGTGTAGAAATATACACGGGATTGTACTGCCGGTGTCTGCTGCTTTCATGTAATGTAATAAGAAATGCAAGCCGTGCGCTTGTTGTTATAATATTCATTAGAAGTACAGATGGAGGAAAGGGAGTAGCGTTCCAGTGTTGGATTTTATTTGTTCGTAGTAATGTGATGCGTACAGCCATCCCCAGCTTATTTGCATTAAACTGTAAGCTGGTTGAATATTTTGTTTCCATTCTTTTTTTTTAAAATTAAAGGAGAATTTCTTCATTCAGCATTATCCCGCATACAATTTCATATAAATACATCATAATCATCATGTTTTCCTTATATATATATATTAATATAAAAATGAACTCTTATTTTCTGTTGTGCTGCGTGTGGCGGCTGCTATCTTGCTTTTGCAGAACAATTTAAAACTCTCCGTCACCCTCAGATATTATACTGCCCAACAGTCCCAGTTTCGCAGGACAGTCCTTTTTTAAGAAGCTATGCCTGGTAACTGCCCAACTGTCACGCTTTTGCGGACAGTGGGAGTCATGGGCCTGTTGAGAAGATCCTTTGATGTCCTCCAGTTGGCCCAGGGAGCTTTCAAATCTATAGAGGTCCGTGCTGTCGGAGCAGAAACCTCCATTGTTGCTCTCACATGTACACCAGCGTTGGTCAGCGGCTGGGCTCCTCAGGTGGCTCATCAGTTAAGGTCACCTACCTGGGTGGCAGTTGTTCTGCCCGCTTCTGCCTTTGGCCCATCCCACTTCCTCCTCTAACCACACCCCCCAAACAGGTGTCCTGATTTGGACACCTGAGATATTGGGAAGTATTTGAGGTTTACAGGGGAAGCGCATGGCTGTAATCTGGTGCGCAGTCTCTTAGAACAACGCAGGTAGAATCCAGGATGCTTCCACTTCCTATTACAGAGATTGTAAATCACAGGAATTAAAACATTTTATGCCCCACTGTATCTATTTTTTTTATGAACATCCTTGGTTGAAGGATGTCATCCATTAGGTTACCCGGCTCGCCATTCAAAGCTGTACGTCCTATAGGCTCGGAAACGAAAGGTCGACCCAGGCTATCGGCAGACTACTCGGCATATGGTACAGAATCGTCCAGGTTTAATGTGAACAGTTACATAAAGGATGGAAATGATCTACGGGTGAGACTTGTCTTCTGTATCTCTGGAGGCGCGCGATTGGTTATTCGGCTGTTTCGGAGGCCATCTCTTACTCACAGCACCATCTGTTCAAAGGGTAAAAGCACAATGTAAGTTACTTCCTTCGGGATTTGGCAAACCATTTGCCTAATTATACTTTTATCTCTTTCAAACAAGTATCTAGAACACAAAAGATACATACATCTGGATGTGGCCAGGACACAAAGGCAAATTATACTTTCTAAACAGAATACAATTACAGTGACAGTTAAAGGAGGACCTCCTTGCTCTGCAGAACAGCTTTGGTCCCGAAAGCAGCTAAAAATAAATGTAAAAACATATGTATTGCTGTAAAAAAAATGGGAAAACTGCAATTCGGTAGATTGTAAAATGAATGCTTTCCCGCAGACTCTTCTCATATATAATCGCCTGCGTTGAATGATTGGTACTTTCGATAAGGAGCCTCTGGTAACATTTCAGATTAATGGAAAACAAGAAGCGGCTCCATAAACACCGCTAAGAAAATGATTTCACGCAACGATTACACCAATAAACATAATTCCAAAGGACTGTAATGCCCTTTTTTCTTTACGAAACCCAATATATTAAGAATCATGATCTCATTGGGTCTCCGACACAGAAATTAAAATGACATTTATTTCAATTGATTAAGTTATTGACTGCCCTAAAGGTAGCAAAACTGGTAGGGTTTCTATAATTAACATGTAATCAAATAATTGACATTGTGTATCACCAAGCAAATATGCAATGTATTATCTGGAATAATCGCATATTTACAATACATGCCTCGGTTAATAATTGCCCCTGGGCATCTGGGAATTTAAGGTTTTGGGCCATTATTGAAAGCTTTGTGTGTGTTGCAATTCCTCATAAAGCCACCAGGTGTCTACAGTGGAAAGTATTTCAGGCAACAATTACACCCTAGCTGGAGCCTTTCCGTGCTCTTTTTATACGCATCCTATACAGTCCCTTCTACTGAATATATGGTTCATATATATATATTCGGTACTTGGTTTGCCAAATTTGTTTTTTAGGCTACTGTTTTAGGCTGCAGTATCTCACCTGCCTGCTTGATGAGCAGGCTTTGCTTTGATCAGGATCCCATAAATTAATGTGTGGATTGTACAATACGATATAAGGTCCTAGTAATAATAATAATTATTATTATTATTATTTATTTTAGTGAGCCTCATTCAATGGCTTTATTAGAGCAATTAAAAAAAAAACTAAAAATAAATACCTTTTTTGTTGAGAATTATTTTGTTGTTCTTTGTACCTGATGGATAAACTATAAAATGAAAAAAAAAATTCAATTAACTAGCACATGCATTAGAACGGAATAAATTACTGTTCTGTTACTACGAGACACACAGCGATAGCTTATTTCTCCCTCTGCATTCATTATTTATGACAGCGTACGTTCTAATCAGACCAAAACCTGTGATGCCACATACTTAATGTTAGATAACGCCGTGAATACCAGATGCAATTGGCACATCTGAAACAAATTTATTCCCGATCACCCCAAGTAAATCCCAGTCCTGGGGTGCGGATTAGTCAAATCCTACCGTAGACTAATAGCAGTCTGGGAACTGTGCCAAATGGAATGCTATTCAATAGAAATATTCAATAAGTATTTTATAATGGTTCAAATAAACAAATGCAATCTTCACAGAGTTACCAAATTAGCATTTCAAGTCATTGTTAGGTTTTTTTGTATGTTTTTTGAGTTGCACCCAGACATCATGCAGTCATCGGGGACGGGTGGTTGCAGAAGATACAGAGATAACGATCTAAAGGAGTTTATTATAGATCAGCATACTGTATGAGGGTAACACAGTAAAGAACATTTACCGTATATGAGATGCACATGAAGGAATGTTAACTAACAAAAAGTAATAAATGTTAGGCGTTAAAGGGTAAGGGGTATTGGCCAATTGGTCCTTATCTATCATCACAGCCTACGTTCTGTGCCTTATATATATTGAAGGCAGAATATAACCCCTCAATTGTTAATGAGGATATTATGATTGCCTCAGTGATGGTTGTCTTAACTACTTGAGTCAGACCAGGTCTGGACCGGCCATCTGACAGCGCCACACGGTGTGCCTCTCCAGTGGTAGTTTGGGGGAGTTTGGACAAGATTCGTCTGGATTTTAATTTTAATTAAATTTGCAAATTTTGTTCATTCATATGAATGTCCAATAAGGAGGAGGGACCCCCAATGAAACCAACAAAAATTAATCTCTCTCATTCACTCGTTCATTCGCACTCTCTCACACTATCTCTTACTCTCTCACACTCGCTCTGAAAGTTTTCCTACCTTCTCCACTAACTGTTTCCCAGTTTTCCTTTTCCTCAGCTTCACTACTTGTCTTGCCTGATCTTGTAGTTCCCTTCTTCTGTATTCTGTCTTGTTACTTGGTTAGCTTATCCCTGATATCTCCGTTAGCCTGGCCTCCCAGAACACTTCTGCCAAAGGGTGCACATCCTCTCCTTCGATGGGAGAATGGGGGAGAGGCTCTTCCCTGTTACCACACCAGACCAGTATAACGCAGACAGGTCAGCAGGGAAAGAGACTTCTCTTTTTCCTTGGATCCTTCTGCATTATTCTGGCCTCTCGGAGTACTTCCACAAAAGGCAGGACCCACCGCATCTCCGCCATTCTTCCAATATGGAGAGATGGTGTGCAACCTATGATGGAAGTGCTCCTGGGGGCAAGGTTAACATATATATATATATATAACGTATATTGATAATATTGGGGAGAAGCAGACCAAGGAAGAAGACAGAAAAACAAGACAAGGCAAAACAAGAAGTCAAGCTGTGGATGTAGATGTGGGCACGGAATTAGCTGTCGGCAGAATAGGTAGGAAGACATGAAGACCGTGAGAGAGAGTGTGTGAATGAAAATGTGGGACAACAAATTTCACTTCTGATTGGAAAAAACATGGCATGACCATTTTGAAATAAAATTGCTTATTGTAGTGAATTTATGTTAATTAGAATAAGTATACAATTTCCTTCCTTCTGTTATAATAGAATTTTCAAAATAAATAGTGTGCTGGGGCAAAGATCCTGCACCTTCGGGCACACGGTATGTAAATCCAGCGCTGTTTACCAAAATCTTGCTCTAATTAAAGATATCACAACACACAAAGCACACTGCCCTCCGGGACCAATCCAGCTGTGAATGCTTTCCTACTACAAGGCAGATCTGTAACCGAGAATTGATTAGGAAGACAGCCATTGTTTCAGCGCTTGGCTGCCATCTGCTGAATACATAAGAAGCTCATTTTGTAAAGATTTCTTTATATTGGATTTATCGCCAATAAAAGAGATTTAAACTTGAAATTTAAAGGAACACATAAACGTCAATGGCACGCCTGCTGCTGAGAACTGCAACTCCTATCATGCTAATTGGGATCTGTAGTTATAGTCTTTGGTTAGTTGAGGATGATGGGACGTGCAGTCTGCAGTACCTGGTATACCTTGGGATTCAGATGCTTGGTTGTAAATGATCCTATTACTCCATGTCCCAGAGCACATCCATCTGGACGATCAAATATCACATTTGGATGTAAACTACGTTTACCTGCAATATAATCCTAAAAGTACTGATGATTCAGGAATAATTCTCACCAAATAAGGAAAAAAAGCAGGACTAGATACTGTATTAAAGGTATGATGCCCGCCTTCCTCTTTTAAACGTTACTTACCTTTGCCCGTGTGGTTGGTAGAGGGGTCCCGGTTAGATTTTAGTGGCGTGGCTAGCCTGAATGGGTTAATTGCCCATACTTATGAAGAGACATTAGTGGTTAGATTTCTGTGAGATGAGAGATGACGCCGGGTAAGGCTTCATATGTTCATGTACTTAGCATGTTGAGATTGGACCCTATAATTCCGCCGAGTCAGAGTCATTAAAGGTATAACGGTTTTAATTAATTAATAAATAAGTAATAAGAAGCGCCGTGGTACTTGGTAAATACATTTTAATTCCAGCTGGCCATCATTATTCTGTCGTGGTCTATATTTTTGGGATGGGTTGGAGGTGCGCTGTAGCCAACGGGCAGTGCAAGGGTCAACGGAGATTATGTGTCTGTGTACCAGACAAAAGCGGGACGGGGACCGCATCCTATCTCAAAACGTAACCTATAGCTTTTATATATATATACGAAAAAACAATTGTGTTTTTGTGTCTAAAGTTTGAGGAGCTTTGCTCTGCACCAGATGAAGAATGACAACCCCATCAAGACAGGGTGCGAGAGTAACTTCTGGCTCCCATTTTCCTAGAATGTTATTATAAAGAAGATGCCCAAGTTTCACAAAGAGTTAAATCAATTAATCTAACCATCTTAAATTTTTGTTAATTAGATGCAGGCTTTCTCTTATTTGGACTACTAGGCGACATTCTAATAGGTTCAACCTTTTTTGATGACTATATAAAATCACTGTATTGGTTGGAATGCATAAAAAGACATTCTTGATGGAACATTATTTTGGCAATGACTTCCCCTCTATTTACGTATTCATTTATTTATTATGTTGCATACCTACAGAAAGCTCTTTCTTTAATGTGTTTTAACCCCTTAATGACAAAGCCCGTACATGCATTGTTTTCAATGGGTTTAGGGACCGCCCATTGTAACGAGTCCGCAGGAGCCGGCGGAGCTGATGCGAGTATAAAGTCTATACATTAATAAGGTCATTTTCTACAGTCTGGTTGGGGTTATTCTGTTCTCTTCACAATTAATGTTAATCAGATAACAATAAGTTATCAGCAAGATTCTTATTTTCATCCAAGTTCCGTCTGAAAATAAATGAATGAAATGGCGATAAAGCTAAGAATGACATGCAGCGCCTCCCCCGCTGCTCAGAACAATGCTGCCGCTTTCAGTGAGTGGGAAATAACTGAGAATCAATAAAAACTTGGATTTTTCTGAAAATTGCCTTGCTCGCCATGTTTTGATTATGCTTGTAATTGTTCATTAGTTTTTAGTACCGTAGACCACTGAGATGTTCTCATACCCACCAACCATTCTGAGACAATAATAAAGAAGGACGTTAGGGGAAGAAAGAGGGATATTTGGGATGTATGGATGGATTCAATCTCTCTCTCCTTCCACTGGTACCCCATAACCTTCAAAATTACATTTAAATTCCTGACCCTTACTTGAAGCTCCCTATGGGTTTGCTTTTATCTCCAAAGATCTCCGCCTATCTATTTAGGCACCTAGGTGCAAAAAGTATCTCTTCCCATGTGACTGGCGGCTGCTGGCTGGGAGATCCTGATACAGTAACGCTGAGCCACGCAGCTGACACTTCCACGGACGGCAGCATGGAGACCCGACAATTCAAGCTGACCCCCATATCTCCACTTTGGGGCCATTTTGCCTGGACTTTGAACTGGAATTGTCTATCTTCTTTGGTCCAACTCTCTCCTACTAAAACTAAACTAAAACTAACCATTTCAGAGTAGAATGCCACCTACCCTCGTAATACCCTCAGCCTGCAACGTGAAGTAACCATGCTTCTTTCCCATCTTTGAGATCCCCATGACATTGAGGACATCACCCTCTCTACAGTCAAATCATCCTTGCCCAAGAAGTCCATCTCCTTCTGTCTCATTTCTCCTCCAACAGATTGTAAGCTCACAAGAAACTGCAAATGTCCCCATGGAAATACCCCAACGTAGAAGCTGTGGAAATAAGACTTTTCTGTGCTATATCTCCGCAAACGATCAATTTTTAGGGAAAAAATATGCTTTATGAAATAAAGAAAATTTGTTTAATTTTATAAGCATCTTTTATACGTTAGCAAAGCCAATCATGCTGGATTGTTGCCCAAAGAAAGATGATGTGAATTAGTCTTACCTCCGGTCCCCCGATGCCTGGAATAATGTTCAGGTTGGGTTAGGAAGCTGTTCCTAGCCAGAATTGTTGGATTGAAAGGTCTCGTGGGCATGTTCTTGTCCGTTTGCCAAATATCCTTTAACACCACAGCTGGCAGACATAAGACATAAAGAAAATACAAGAGATTTGTTTCATCTCCAATCAATCAGTCGGATGTCAATGTTCTGTTTTTTCTCTGTTTTTTTTTTTTAATGTAGATTAAAAATTTAGAGGAGGACAAACAGAATCCATCTGCAATACTTGGGACTCTTCTTCAACCGAAGAGTCTTCTGAGCTCAACTGGCCTAGGGTAGCAGGGCTGGTGCAAAAAAAGGGGGTAGATCCCCATTTTGGGCGATCAGAACTCTACTCAATGATCCACTTTAATCTAGTTTAATCTCCACACCTGGCCCATTTACACAATGGACCATCCATTATAATCTGGACCCATTTTCACCAACATTTATGTCCTGGATCATGGAACAAAAGGGGGTGTGGCCTAAAGAGGGCGGGGCCACACACCCTGCGTGACCCTCCAGCGCTGAGCTCTAGGCTACTAAGTACAGATACTGGGTCCTTTTGGGTTCATTTACAAGACATACACAGTTAAAACACAATTCTGCCTGTGCACAGTGTAACGCGCCATACATAGGCGGTGTTTTTATGCCGGGACAGACTCGAATTTGACTGTACAGGACCCAAAAAAAAAATCACTGTCTTGGGAAATTTGGGACTGTTGGCAGTTATCCTTGCATGTTGTGATTCATATATTTTTGACTATTGAACCGGGATATCTGTCATCAAT
>VKOC01031561.1:0-14846 GCA_009364415.1 Spea multiplicata
AAGTGCCCGCCCCTTCTAAAGTGCCGCCTGGGGCAATTGCCCCAGTCTGCCCTATTGTAGGGCCGGCCCTGACCGTACAGAAGTTGAGCAAATGAGGGGAGCGTCACACTTTTTTTAAATTCTGCAGGTAATCCCTAGTCAAATATGCTTAACCGGCAGGGACTATTGTCAAGAATAGATTACTGATGCCTCGTCTTCTAACCTCTTTCCCAAAAATAATATGATTATATCTCTCCTACTTTACTTATGAACAAATCAGTTGTGTACACTTAAAAAATGTTAGTCAGGTATTGCGTCCCAAAGGTCAGTGTGTTTCTAGAAATGTATTTGGCAAACCATACTTTAAGAGAAAACGTATATTGACTATTAGCTAGACAAAGCTGTTCAATTAAACGTGGTTATTTTAATGGAACAGTGATACGTTTATGGCATAAAGCACAGAAATCTGTACAAAAAATACGGATACAAAAAAATAGAATATGTTTTATAAATTATTCTTTTCAATGGTGGTACATATTTCATTCGTAAGGAAAAATAAATGCAGGCTATCCGTGTACTCCATAAAGCATACTAATTAGTATAATTATACTTTAATTTATAATGAAATGATCTTTGTAATTAGTGGTTTTACAAATTTTACAAAGGCTTTATTTTTGCAATAATCTCAATACATTTTGGTTATAGAAACACTAAATTAAAAATAATCTCTACATATTTTATGGCTAGTTTAGCATAATTGTACCTAATTTATCAATTAGTTTGATCTCATCGGACTCATAGAGAATTACTTATTGGACTTAGTCCAGTGGTTTAGACTTTGAATCAGCCCTCGTCATGCTCTGATTATGAGATCTCACTCACTCTACGGTCAGTTAGCAGTCTTATTTTTAAGTCTATATTTTAGACATCGCAATAATTCAAGCCCAAGGTCTACCTGGTTTATAATTTGTGCAACCCATTAGTTACTTCACAACTGTTACAAAGACAACTATTTTCCCGTCTTGATATGCCGACATTAACAGTTTTCTAGCTTTTTTATACAAATATTAGGAGTGCACAACAGTAAGTGTGCTTGATGTTCCACATCCCTATTAGGATGCATTGCATCTATTTACACATTACTAAACACAGCTTTTCAGATGCCCCATTTACAATAATTTGAAGCATGTTTATAAAATATTATGGAATACTTTGCGCTATGCAGCTGTATTAATTAGCTAATTAGAAACATACTGCTGCAGGTGCACATTAAGACTACAATAATATCAAAATGCCATTCAACAGGCTTTTTTTGCTCAATCTTCTGTTCTGTAAGCACAAAGAGCAATGCGAACTGCAATGTGTATAGAAGATTGTAGAAACTAACCTATATATTCAAATTTGCCAGATAGAAATTCGTGATAGGAATTTATCCAGCCATGGCGACTTAGAACCCTAGTCCAGAATTGAAGCCCTTAACCTATGAAAATGTACAGAACATGTGTGGAATGTTTACATAACCAGCTACAGTTCAACATAATAAACTACCAGGTTCAGGGTAAATCTCATAGCCAGCTGTGCGTACCTTTGTCTTTTGAGGGCCTTTAGAGCCATTAGCAATTTAGCACCATAGAGGAGTACTGGCCATGACCACCACACAAGCTGTGGCAACATAAGAGATGAAGAGCAGACAAGCAAAACAAAATATCTAAAGGAATAGGAAAACAGGAAAGCCTCAATCAGGATTCCTCTTACAGCCAAGCATCCCGGGATAGACAAACAGTCATGCCCTCGTTTTCTGATTGTCCTCTGCTTGGGACTTTTGAGATTAGTAAACATAGTAACACACGTTTCCACCCTTTATCCCTCTTGCTGTGACACCAAAGAAAGCTAATGCGCTAATGAAGTTTATGTATGTTTCAATGTAATTGCATTCACCTGACACATCTGTCAGCCTGGAATCAATGATACTGGCTTATTCTGAGGGGAGATCAGGTTGTCATTAGAAGTAAATAGGACATATCTATAAGCCAGCAATGACCATGGGACCAGCTCCTTATTACTAAATTAATATGTAATGAGACCTAGGGCACTATGACCCCTCCTACACCTGAAAACAAAACTAGAAAAATGCCGAACTGCAATGTTTATAGAAGATTGTAGAAACTAACCTATATATTCAAATTGGCCAGACAGAAATAAGTGATAGGATTTTTCCAGCCATGGGTGATTAGAACCCTAGTCCAACATATAACTGCAAAACACCATTACGCTAAGCTTATCTTGCATCCTGAATCCAAGCTGAGCCTCCGATAATTATTGGGCACAAGTAGGAAATGAGACAGTTCTTTTTTTGTTTCTTTTTGACATCTTTCTGTTTTATTTATATGTGCGATGAATTTAGAACAGAATCTGATCGGGACCGAAAGATTAACAACCTCAAAGCGATGGCAGAAGCATATTCTATATTTAACATATGTGATTATCACAGAATAAATCTCAATTGAAATATTTCCCTATTTCCTTTTTTTTAATAAACCCTTATGTAATTAACATTTCCCCCCTCAATCTACCTACCCAGCAGTATTTACTGCATCCTCCCGTACATGGCTTGTGGCATGTAGCTCCCACACTGTGCTGTGTACCTGGTAATGACGTCACTTTAAGATGCACAGTGTCAGTATGGGAAGGTTATTGGGTTATTGCTGGTGTTACTTTGAAGAAGACCATGTTGCAGGACTTGATCGGATCACTGCTTCGTGGGACAAGTGAGAGGTATAGGCCCCTCAGAACACCAGGGCCCTGGAGTAATGACTTCATGTGCTCCGCTGTTAAGGTTTTTAACACATGTATGGAATCATCATGGACATTATTTTGCATATCATTCTATGTGGATTAAGTCAATGATAGGTATTTAATGTTTATCACAAAGTCTTGTGTTGCCTAATCCTGGTATAGTCATAGACTTTACCAGATTTTTCTCCTATGACCCCACCCCCCCAAATCATAGAACTATTGCTAAGCTACATATGGCTAATTGTTTACAAAATTACATCACATTTAACTGGCAAAATTAGTACAGTAATAAATAAACAATAGTATTAGTCTTAGTTGATATTTTTACGATCAATGAACAATTATAAAAAAATGTTTTGTGATGGTATGGAAAAAAAATAACTCTCTTGAATGGATATTAAACAACTGGAAATAGTAATATTCACATTTCTATGTAACAAAATGTTTTTTCAACTTGAGTGCTTGTCAACAGTGACAAAGTGCTGGTACTTGGCCAAGAAAGCTAAATATAAACAGCACATTTGAAAGTGCAACCTTCTAGGGTATTCCATTCCATATTTGATTTACGAGTTTGGCACTGTCTTCTAACATACCTGACATAACACAATATATGATTGTCCTTAGTTTTCAATAAAATGAAACTATACTGCCTCATGGCATGTAAGGAGAAAGGATAGATATAATGGAAAGGAGGGAAATTATGCATTATGAAGGGAAATGGAGTTATTAAATGTGTATCTTGGTCTGGTTAGAAATTTGAATATTCTGAATATTCTGAAAATATAAATTAAAGTTAAAGAAAATGATGTTGTAACTATTTTCTTCATTCCCTCTTCTAAGGTTGCCAACGCCACTCAATTTCAACAAAGTGGGAAAACAACTTAATATGGAGTGATAATCATCCACACATATCTCACTGGTATGAACATAAGGTAGATTTCAAATACATACATACTGGAGGGTATGAGGATTTACTTATTAATATTTCAATCCTTAATACCAGGGGAAGTTATACTGCAATGTTATGGGCTGATCCATCCACATCATGCATATAAAGTTATTAAGCCTTTGGAATGATCCAAACTAGTTTTAACAACTTATATGGAAAGGAAAAAAATAGAATTGGCATACATTTATTAGCAAAAAAAAAAGGTATCACAGGGAGAGATGGATGCTCCACAAATAAAAGCATATATCCTGTTACATATTCTTAGAATACATATAGCTGCTTCTAAACAAGAAGGATGGTACAAAATAGAGGGAGATTCTTGTGATCTGGGGAATCTAAACTTTTTCATTTGGGGTAATGTTTTTTTTGGGGGGGGGTTGTATTTTGTTTTGTCTATTTTATATGTGAAAATGTATTAAAGATTATAATAAAAAAAAAGTTAAGCCATAATTATTACTGTCCATTCATTTGGGCATTATGCATGTTAAGCTTTCAGCAGTGCCCATAATCTATAAATTGGCCTGGAATATAAAACCAGTTGTTTGGATTGTCCTTTCTACAGCATAGATCAGGAGCAACCCTCCAGCTGCTGCAGGACTACATCTCCCATAATGCTCTTTCAGCTAAGGGGCTGGCTGAGGAGGATGGGAGATGTAGTCCTGCAGCAGCTGGAGGGCCACAGGTTGGACGCCCCTGGCATAGATTAAAGATCTTCTTCCTTTTAACTAGACTTGTGCATTCGTATTCGGACGAACATGAAAACAAGCACGAAGGGTGTGTTTTCGTTGGTCAGCCTGAATACCGAACATACGTACATTGCAGCAGCAAAATGTATACGAAGGCGTAGACGCACAACACAAAGAATCTTCGTGTTCATCTTCGTTTACTAATCTCCCTGGTGCCTTCCCCATCTAGCCTACCTTATCTACGCAGCATCGCAGGGGTTAACGGGAGCAGAAATCCGTAGGTTGACCATCAGAGGAGGCAGGTGCACTTCATTGGTTGATGGCAGACGAGGCCCCTGCTGGCGAACAATAGAGTTGCTCGTATGGACCTTTAAAATGCTAGCGCCAAAGCTGCTGAGTAGTGCGTACCACGTTAACCCCATATTAACCCCTTCAAAACTGCAAAGAACAAAAAAAAAACTAACACGAAGAATGTACACAAATATTTGCCCAATATATTTGTGGAATACGAAGATTTTTTTTCCCCACGAAGAGTTGGCCGGCGCCCAAGTCTACTTTTAACAGTGCTCTACGTATTTTTGAGGATAAATTATTATAGCTTATATTAGGTGATTATTGAAAATCTTGAAATTGGGTGGTATGATTACAAATATTATATATAAGCTTGCTGTGTTTATTTCAAGTTGAGCATTAAACATTTAACTACTATACCATGGTTTTATACGCTGCATTTAGAACCCTGTTGACAATCAAAAAAATGTCCTTTTATATTGCTGAATGTTAAAAAAGAATGTGCTGCAAGGGTCTATTTTGAAGGTTTTGGCAAAGAGCATTGTATTGCGTGTAAATAAATAAAAATTCTGCAGAACAAAAAAAATTTGCTGCTGACTTCGGAAAAGAAACAAACCGGCTGCAGCAGCCGACAGATCAATAAAGCACTGATTCAAAGAAAAAGGGAAAAGTATTTATTTTTAGATATAGGATATTTCAGGAAAATGCAGTAAGACAGAAAATGATTGTTATATGTTCTACTCTATTATTATCAAAATAAAATACCATATTGTTCTTTAAATAAGATGTACATTTTTATCTACTTTCTTGACCTATAATCAGAATGTTACAAAACTTTATAGAAATTCGTTTATTTTTAAATATGTTCAAAGTTATTGGTAGGAGTGGTAAATGGGCCACTGGAAAACTTTTTTTTGAAAGAAAGAGAAAATCAGAAAAACATTAATATATTTGTAAGTAGCTGTTAATATTAAAAACATATACAACAAATACAGTCAAGATATTATATTGAAATTATTGTATTGTTTACTGCTTTAATCAAATAAACTTTTCTGTATTTTAAGGTACTCTTTTAGTCATAACCATAAGCCTGACTCCCAGCTGCCCCCAGACCTAACATACTATTCATGCCACATACATTCTGAGAAATGTGCAGGATTTCCCTCAGTCCCAGCACACCGGAGCGCCGGAGTCAGAGCGCCGGGATGTTATGCCATTTCTGCAATCAGAAGCGGACAGTCGTAGTGCATTTTAATAATATGACTCCTGTGCCTGGTCAAGACAGGATTTATTAGTTAAGTAGTCATATGTCTTGTGACTTAGTCGTCAAGCGTCAACATGTACAGACCACTGTGCTGAATAGATAAGGAAACGCCCAGGCACATAAGAACAAAATGGCGAAGGACCTCTTTTTTAAGGAGGGCTAGCCTGCGTCACAGAACAGAAGCCACCTGGAAATAACACCATGACGTAAAGACACTCGCCCCTGGAGGATTCTGGAAAGTCCCCATGACGGCTATAAAAACCTAAGGCCGCAACCACAAACTTTGAAACCTCACCTGTGGTGTTTGCATGGGCAGCCCAGGACGGATCCAGGGATCCTCGCGTCCAAGACAAGTGGCTCTTGGAAAAGATGTATTACTGTATTGATATTTGACACTATAGCATTGATTGCACACACAACTATTTTCTATCTGCTGTAGTAAAAGTTCTATATTAAGGTTTTGCTTGATCAAATTGCTGTGTGTTGTGCTGTTGTTCCGTATCCTCATTGATTGGGCAAAACAACAGTGTGTGAGGACCGCGGTGGAGCGGAAGAGCTGCCGGCTGGTGGACTTCCACCTGCTCAGCTAGTAAGTTTGTTGCTGTGTGTGTGTGAGAGAGTATATTTGTGTGTGTTACTGTCTGAGTATGGCTGTGTGTGTAAGTATGTTACTATGTGTAAGTGTGTTAGTCTTTGTGTAGGTATGGTTCTTTGTGTGTTTTATATGCTAGTGTAGGTATGTGTGAGTATGTTTCTGTGTGTATATGTGTACATTAGTGTGTTTGTGTGTATGAGAAGCTAAGAAGACATTTCTCCACCAGTGCAAAAGCCTTAGAATGCACTATGATTGTTTGGCAAACATTTCTTAGGGCATATTAGTCCTAAGGTCATGAGGGTATTAATCTACTAACTCATTTGTAAGCAGTATAACAAGAGGCAGAGCTTTATTTGAACTTTTTTTTATGACTTTGTGATCTATTTATTTGTCTTTATGTATTATTTTGGTGGTATAGCATTTAGCAGAAAAATAGTATATTTTATTTACACAATTTAAAACTAAACACAGATTTCTGCGGTCTACATTTACATATTGTGAGTTTAAGGGTTTTGGAATACTGTGGCACAGACATACACCAAAAATTATAAGCTCATAGAAAGAAAAGTGACAGCAGCAGAGGAAACCAGGACACAGGGATTTAGGTTGCAAAGGCAGACTATTCCCCATAAAGAAGGGGCACTAGGGAAGCAGATATAAACAACGACCCCCCAGACTATAGCTTCTGCACCGCCACTAAAATTCTGCTTTCTGTTTGTTAGTAAAGAAATGAATCCTCTGTTGGGCTTTTGCTCAGACTGGTATTTAGTGAATCAATGAGGCCATGTTTACCATAGGCTTTCTATCTAAAAAAAACTGTATAACATAATGCTTAATATCGCTTATTGTTATTAAGCAAAGGTTAAAAAAACCTAGGTTTGACATTGACAATTATAAAGATAAAAATGTTCTCAAGTGATTAAAAGATAGCCTTAAAGGGAATTCCATTTTTTACTGTCTTTTTCATACATACGAGGGAATCAACATTTATTCTCAGGGTCCGTTGTAAAGCAATTTATCAACCCCTGGAGCTGGCTCACTACTCAGCAAATTAACTATGCATTAATGAGTCAGTTTCGCCATTCCCAATGGATGAACTGATCGAGGTTGGCCCTTCATATTACATAGATAATATAGTGTTTCTGTTTCAATGCAAGTCACATACAATTAATTGACTGTTTAATGAATCCATTGCTGCCTTTTTCAACAAGTGGCCAAATTGATTTCTGTTGTAAAATGCTATTACCATCCATAGTATGTAAACGTGTGTGCATTAGTGACCTGTCATGTATTGTAAACGACAAATGTATAAAAATCTGCTTAATGTCCTCAGATGAATCATTGTTAAACACATACATTGGATCAAATGTTTTCAAACCCTTAGATATAAAGGTGTTAAATAGGGGTCCCGTGACTTCTCCTTGTTGCCTGTAACCTTTCTCTCTAACCATCTCTGAAATTTGGCTTTAATAGTAGACTATGTTTGCCATCCATGTTTAAGGACCTGGATTTTGGATTTAGTTAATTCTGCTATCCATGCAACTGGGCAACTGCTATAGACTACTTTATAATGTAAACATGTCTATAGCTTGACAGAAATGGGTTAGCAACAGTTAACAACAACATCATCTTCTAATAATTATTCAGAATTTGATTAACCCTTTGTATTGAAGATTGGTGAACAAAACATTGTGGGGTTGATTTGTCAAGTTAAAAAATGATCAGGTTAACACCTTGCAGTAATAACCATTACAGCTTAGTTATAATTTTTGTTTTAAAAAAAACTATGACGTTCTTTTAACCTCTCACTTGACAGTATGGCAACGCAAAGCTATAAAGACGGCAACTACCTTTGTTTTATGCATTTCCCTGTGTATTCATCAAGGATAGAAACCATTGCTAGATCATCTCGCTCAATATTGAATTCATAAACTAGCACCTATATAAATTCTATATTATCGCACACAATTTATGTTATTGTCACACAAAAAAACAATAACGTAATGCTGGTTGCCCAACAAAACAATATGGTTTTTTTTACCCACAAGCTCAAAAAGTTGAAAAATGATAAAGCGATAGTAAATAAAGACATTATTTAGATTGAATAGGCATAGAAATAGGATTTCTGTGGAAGACTTTTGAGAAAAGAATATTAAAACCAGATTACATCTTAGTAATAAAAAATGCAGGTAGAGGAGTGCAGATTATGGAGACAAAGGAGACAACAGCAGACAAATCTTCAGAAAATAATACAATCTAAGTAATATCGACACTAGAATGTTTTGCTTTTGGTTTTCAGGAAAAAAAAAACAGTTTGAGCGTGGCATACATTATGCTGAAAACATTGACAAACAATTTAATAACTCATTGCAATATGCTGATAATCTACAAGGTGTACAATAGCTTCCAAACCACTATGGCAAATTCCTGAGGTCTTGCTTATTTTGGTTTGGATTTGCATGCTATGTCTGGATTCAAATAACAGAACAATAGTTACATCCTGGTGAGTTATTTTGTCTTGGATTGTCATTTTCTAACTAATATTATAATGGTAATGTGCATACCTGGAGCTCTCCCATGTATGGTGATGAATATAAAAGGCCCCGCACATCTTTAAGAATCGATCCTTACAATACAATGAAGGAGTTTAATTATGCATGGCATAGGCATAAGCCTATCCAAAATAACAAATAAGGTCAGGGACTAACAAAAGTATTCAGAAATTGGGCAGCCTAGAAAGTCTGTTTCTATGTTCCTTTTTGACAGTGGTAAAGACAAGAGAACTATCTAAGACCATCAGAACCATCACCAAACATAAAAACAAAAGGCTACAAGGCCATGGATGTGGTGACGTGAGAAGATTTTATTAGAGAAGCCTTAGAAGGATGGTGCAAATTTTTTGTGGAAAAAACACCACATAAGACACCCATACAGCTAAAGACTGACCTGGAACTACCAGACAAATGTATTTAGATTGGTGGATTACACAGCAGTTTAAATAACTATACTATAGGTACTGTGGGTGTGTGCAACACAAAATTTCATTCAGTAGGATTTGTCATAGTCTGAAATACTTCAGTGGTTCATCCATGAGCCAATCTAAGCACATATTAATCTAGCTACCTAGACTGGTTTTATGTTATAATGTTTTTTTAAAAATGTTTAAACTGATAAAGGCAGCAATATCCAATATTTTTTCATAACCTCCAGAGGAGAGAGTGTGTCCTGATGCTCTGCCATTTTGCAGAAGTTCACAAAGAAGTGGACAAAGAAAGAAGACACAAGAAGCAGTGGTATTCATAGGTTCATTTAAATGTATGGTTATACTAAAAGTTAAAATGTACAGTCACACATTGTTTTTTAACTTTTTTTTTATCTTTACTTGCATGTTGAAGAGTTCACATAAACTACTATAAACAAGAAGCGATAAGTATATATATACCTGGTGTTGACCCATTTTTCTTTCTGACACGCACACTTTTGGAAAAGTGAAGTTGAACTTGAAGTGTAAGTCCCAACTGTATAGAACAGGGGTGTCCAACTTGCGGCCCTCCAGCTGCTGCAGGACTACATCTCCCATACTCCTCAGCCAGCCCCTTAGCTGAAAGAGCATTATGGGAGATGTAGTCCTGCAGCAGCTGGAGGGACGCAGGTTGGACACCCCTGGTATAGAAAATCATGGTAGCTTTAAAAGGGTAGATACATGTAAATTGTAATGTTAACATCTAGATTACATTGGCAGAATAAATGCAGAGACTAAGTGAAAACAATAAATCCTAAGTATTTTTTGTCTATCTATATAAAAACTGATTTATGTGTGGAAAACATTTGGCACATATATCCAGGATGAAAATGAGATCAAAGCGTATTCACTTTCAGAGAAGCCAATGTGTTTCGCCTGTGTCGAAGTAATTCTTCTTCCTCCGAAATGCAATTTTGTTTGTTTTTGGCAGCCAACTATTTTTCATACTGATGTAATGGTAAATTGAAGTGATCTGAGATGAGGTCCAGAGTCAGAGCAATCTATTTCATCTGTTGATAGCTCAGTTGATTCATTTGCTTTACTTTCTAAATATTTGGTGTTTACATCTTAAATAATTTTGTTTTGTTAAGATAAAAAAGGACAAAATAAACAGAGCTCTACTTTTTGTTAATAAATCATATAAACTAAAATATATATATATATATTGTTTTATAGTGTCACAGAGATATGTGAGCAGGTAAATGAGCGTGCATCTGTTAGTATATTTTGCATGGGTGTACTAAGTTTTCCATTGCCTTGGAAGTGTGTGCTTTTTATTATTTGAACACATACATATTCTATACTGACATTATTCATAATCGTTGAGGATCCCTTACGACTTTCTTGAAACAGTTGAGTGGAATTTTTGCACTCAAGAAAAGGAAGAAAGCTTGCAGTCATCATTGTAAGGTGAGTAAAGGGCCTTGAGTGACTAAAGTTTCTAAGAGAAAAATAATGTTTGTTTAATAATTTTATTAACATGTTGATCCATTACGTGTTGGTTCCGGTATATAGGTAAGTGATTCTTAATTTGGCAAAGGGACTCAACTATCTAACAACTGTTAGGAATATATTACTACTACTAGTAACAAGTACTGGAGAGCTGGATGAGTTTGAGGCTCATTTTCTTGATGTCTGTTTGCAGAACCCAAATAAAAGACTTGCTGCATACCTTTTTAGTAAATCAACGGATGTAAATAGATTGTTGGATGAAAGTGTTAATCCAGACAAAAATACTCTGTTCCATTCAGATAATTTTTAAATATTAAAAGAACAGTGAGTAACCTGACATCACTCTCCTTGACGTCAGATATTTGACACAGAAATTTAAGGAAAATGGGTTCTTAATGAAAGTAAACCAGATAAATAGGAAGGGCCTATTGGCTGATGCAATGAATCCCAACTGAAATCACATGATATTTGTCAGTGCATATTCCGTCTTTAAGCGAATTAGGTCAATGCTACAAAAAGACACCAGGGAGTCGGGAGAGAGGCAGAGTGGTGTATGGGAGGGTGGCTCCCATACACCCCTCTGCCTCCTCCCCCCTCCCATACACCACTCTGCCTCTCCCCCCTCCATACACCACTCTGCCTCTCTCCCGACTCCCCCTGGTGTTTTGTGAACCTCCGTTACTGACAGGCACTTTCACTGGAGATTCATAGAAGCCTCAGCATAAGTGAGGGGGGTAACGGAGGTTGTCTGACAGAGTGGATGATCCTCTGCAGGAGACCTCGATTCTCTGTCAGCCGATGGGGGTCTGCACGATGTGCACAGACAGCCTCCGTTACTCCCCTTCACTTCCGCTGGGGCTTCTACATCATGTGATGCTGCCACTGCATTTGCTCTGAAAAAACCCCTCTTTTTATAATCGATAAAAATCGTTTCGACTAATCGATAATGAAAATTGTTGTCAACGATTTTCATTATCGATTTGATCGGGTTAGTTGTTTCAGCCCTATCTGACAGTGTACATGAATCCAGGAGGATATATTGGGAACATGTGAATGAGAACGCCTGATGGCTGTATATTCACAAACATGCTCCTTTTTAAATGTAATGGCAATCTTAAGACTCCTTAAGGCACCATCCCTGCTTTATGATAGCACTTTATGGTAATCTTTATTATCCCCATCATTTCAATGTAATCTGTATTTTATTTGACCTTGTCCTTTCTGCATTGCTAGTGCAAGAAAAACATTTCCCTCAAAAATAAAATATTAAGCAGGACAACTTTATATCTTTGATTTCTTTTACATCTTTCCATTTTTAAAATCCCAATTACTAACAGTAAAATTTACTGACATATAATTCTAGTAAAAACGCATAACCTTGTGGACAAATGTGCATCCAGTATGAATCATAACAATCTGAGTTGTACCAAACACACACAGTTGGAATAGAAATTTCAAAGAGAAATGTATTTCTATCAAGAAATTACATTTTATATATATTCCATTTTAGAAAACAGGTACTTAAACTTAAGTCGAAAAAGCCTTTTTACTGTGTTAAGAGTAAAATATTTTTGATAAGCTTTCAAAAATAGAAATTTCCAATTTAATAAAAGAAAAGTCCTTAAACTAAATTTAAAAAAGGACGTGGTGCATAGATACTTATGATTATACTTAATGTATTGTGAAACATAGGTTAGCATGAATCAAGAGTTAATCAGTGAATGTTTTAATTAAACATTAAAGCGCTGGGTAATTGTAATAAATTCACCTGTTCCTGTGACTTAAACCGTAACCCTTAAACCTTAAACCTATTATGTTAACCTGACCATGAAAGATATGTAATGTATGTATTCTAGTTTTATATTGAACTACAGTTTTATCAGTACAAACACCTCAGCTTTTCACACATGGTTTCTCCATCATGGCTTTATTTTTGTTGAATAAATCATGATAGGCTATAATATATCATGTGTTGTTCATCTGAGTTTGAATTTACCAAATTTTTAGACCTGCTAAGGAACAGATTATTGTTATTATGTCCTGATATGTAGAACCATAGAATTCTAAGAGGGTGCACGTTCTTCTTCTCACTACTGTGTATTTACTCCCATTGCGCATATGCCAATCATATTGAGTGCGGCGCTGACTGGCAGATTTTACCATGCAGTAATAGCGAGGCTGCACGCACATTGTGCAAGTGCCAGAGATGTAAGCTGATGTAAAGCAGCTTTAAAGGGGCGGTAAGTGATGAGAGAGTATATATGTATGTATATATGTAAGGATGACAATGTATGCATAAGTGTGTGTGTTAACAGGAATGTGATCATCGATGTGTAAGTGTTTGTGTGTTAGCAAGGATGTGTAAGTGTTTGGGAAAACTGACAAGCTGTTTAGCAAGGATGGAACAGGCAGGCTGTTTGGGGGCACTGACAAGCTCGATGGTAGCAAAGATGGCACAGACAATCTGTTTCCAGGGCTGGTTTTAATTCCCAGTCCAGCCTTGCAAACATTTCATATTACATATTACCTCTTTATTATAGGTAAAATAAGTGTCTTTATCCTTCTGTTAAAAATCTATGACAATTCATATTTTCTATGTACTAATTATTTAATATTAACACTTAACTCTGAAACAAGGACATTCATCCATAGTAGAATTGGGCTGGGTTCAAAAGAGATCTGATCTTGGAAACTTACACGTACAATAAATGGTGCACTGGGGAGCATAATTGATCGATAGGGTGATCTGGCTTGTTTTGAGGCGGAGGGGCTAGTGCCATAGTCATAGAATATCTCTGTAGCCTTTTATAATGTTGACCAACCATTGCAAATCCTTCATTCCAAAGGTATCCGTGACACATGACTCTCCTAGACAAATCCTGTCTTTTGAGACCACAGCTTTAGTTTCTCCTTCGCTGGCTCCTTCATCTCCCCCAGAGAGAGCTTCCATTTTTCTAATAATAAAAAGTGTCTCTTTTTTAATTGCCTGCTGAATGACGCCCCATCCCTTCAACTGTGTCTTTCAAACATTACTCCTTCAGACCAGTACCTAAACAAGTAACGGGGATCAACTTAGCATCTCTGTCAAAAATCAGTATTGATGGCCAAAGTAATTATATTTAATCAGTGATACATTATACATTATAATTAAATCAGGTGACAATTTACTATTTCATTGCATTTAAAAACATTGTCCTTTAAAACTAATTGGAAGCAGAAAAGCTACATTTTTATTGTTGGCGGATCTTTTTTTCCTACAAACAGTAAAAGAAAAAGCACCGGGCTGCTAACGTGTTACTATGGTTTTGAAGCATAAAGGACTTCTTTTGATTTAACATACACAGTGGTCAGTAGTATAAACAAATGGCTGTAATGTTATTTCACCTTGGGGAAAAAACATTTTGAGACAAAGATTTTTTTATGAACTTAGCTGTACTTGGTCTCATTAATCTTTGTGAGAGGTTCCTAGCAGAGAAACCAAAGCCCCGCAACAAGCAAAACACATGCCCCAGGTGGCTTAGTGATGCCAAGTTAAATATATCCAATCATTGCTGTGATGGCAGCAGATATATATCGCCAGCCATTATATTACATCCTTTTTTTCTTTTAATATCAGATTGGAATGGTCTTTCAAGATAAGGCTTTTTTGATGTAAAATGTTTTTTTTTTTTTGTAGCAAATTACTAATTTGTATTAACTTTAAAAATAAAATAAAATTTTGCATGCCTGTTCTCACAATATACCCTTAGCAATTTTATCTGTGGTTATTAATAGATTTGTGCATTTGGATTCGTACAAACTTTATTTTTAAA